>VXBS01001088.1:1227590-1256491 GCA_013400255.1 Sitta europaea | reverse complement strand
GGATGGGATGGGATGGGATGGGATGAGGATGGGATGGGATGGGATGGGATGGGATGGGATGGGATGAGGATGCCACCCGCAAAGAGCTCGAGCTGCAGGATGAGAGGGCTGGAAGGCTTCACCCCGCGTTTCGGGTGTAGCTCGTGGTACAGACACACTTATGCGTGTGTATTTATGTGCATGCATAAAGAACTCGTAATCAGCTTCTGTCTTACATTATCGCCAGACAAAAGATGAAAATAAGAGAGCACGCAGGGAATTAAGGGTAAAATATATTATGATAATATTCTAACTGTGTACAATTGAGTGTTGTTAATGTAGGAAATTCATAATTAAGATGAACTGCAAAAATTCAGACCTTTTAACTTTTAGAGGTCAAGAGTCTTACACCTACTTGCTCACCTCTATCAGGGAACACTGGGAGATTACAAATGCGTGCCGTGGTTACTGAGCCATTCAGCAGTAGCCAAGGGCTCAGCGAGTATCTCTTAATGCATCTTGCATAACAGTCATTAATAACAGTGGGAGCCTGAAGCTGCACCAGTCACATGCTCTCAGATCACAAACCCAGCATCACTCCAGGTACCTTCTTTCCACTTCACTCTGTAACTAATAACCACAGAAAAAAATGTGGCAACCTTTCATTTCTTTGCAAACGGATGATGCTTATTTTGTTATTTTTATAATGGTCTGAAAGCTTCTTCCTTTATAAAAACCTTTTCTTTGGTGATAGTGACACCAAGGGAGAGAAAGAACAACATAAGTTTAAAGAAGGGTTTAAACTATCTTAATTCCCAGTGATAAGCATTCGGTGCCTCAGCATCTGGTGGTTAACATAGTGCTGGTACAGAACAAAATTAAAGCTGTTACACCTGGGCAAGTTTCAGTTATGAAAAAAAATTGGAGATCCCTACACATGCTAAGTGCAGGTGCCCACAGGCACTGCTGCCTGTCTGTGCTCCAGAATCCGAGGTGGCCTGGGGGTCTGCCCTCCAGCACTGCGAGGCTGAAATGCTTCGGGTGTGGTCACTCTGGAGTGCTGTGAGGCATCCACAATGCACGTGGCTGTGACACTAAATCAGAAAGAATGGTTTTCCTTTGGCCAGCTCTTAGGTGCTAGTTTGTCTTTTTAGGGTTTGGAACAGTTAAAATTTGGTGTAAAATGTGACCAGGAGTGGCTGAGAGCTGCGTGGAGAAAGGTCTGTGTTCTTCAGGATCTTTGTATGCTGAACTGGAAACATTTCCAGGATGAGTAAGTTGCCTCAGATGGCATCTGCCTTTACACTCCAATTGCCCCCACACACTTTGTGAGCTGCACAGCGAGAAATGAAACTCAGGGGAGGCTGAGAGGATGTGTAAGGACAGGGTATTAGTTATGCTCTACTCTGGCTCCTCAGCATTTAAGCTAAATCAGTCTCATGTCTATTATCCATCAGGAGCAGCAGCAAAATAGAGCTGTAACCATTTCGATTTAACACCTTTTAGTTTGCAAAGGGAACATGGCCCTGGGGCGTGTGCCAGGTGAGTTGCCACACCTGGAGAGGGTGGGCACAACACATGGCCTCTGTGTAGGGTATCCGTGTTCCAAATTCCTTTCCTGGTGCCTGGCTTTTACTGCCTCTCCCACCAGGATTTTACAGTAGCTTGGATGAAGTGTAGCACAGTACATGCGGGTAATTGCAGGGACAAATAAACTAAATCTTCTGATTTACAATCTCCTAATCTTTAGTAATGAGAGTAGAGAAGGCTTTCTCAGTACTTTGACATGCATATATCTGCATATATGCATGGTTGTAGCAGCATGAGCAAGTCCTTCAGCTCGCACTAATCTGTAAATCTCCCACTGCCATCAGCGAGCTACATGGGTCTGCACCAGAGTGATATCTGACTTTCTACCTGACCAAAGTGCTCCAAGATTCAGAAAGACATTTAGTTATTTTGTTTAAAATCCTTTTTAATTACAAATTGAAACTGTCCTTTATCAAAATTTTAGAACAATTCAACAGCTCAGTGTCTGGGAAAGTTAGACATACAAATTGAAGAATGACAAAAACACAACTCAAAGAAAGGAAAGACAAATGGGTTTTACCAATGTCTAATGAGTCTATGGTCTACAGGAGGAAGTAAGAAAGAAATACTCTTGGTATGAACAGCCACAGACAACCAGTATGACAGGTTGGGGCCAGGCAGAAAAATGTACTCCCAGAAACCACCTAAACAATCTCACTCCCAGCATGACTGAGATCTCTGTGCACCCCCTCTACCACTGCAAGACAGGCACAGGGGTGCAATCTGTTTTCTTCTGGGTTTGAAGAAACACTGCTTTAGTGCAGCATCAGGACAGTCAGGGTCACAGTGTTTCATCTCCCTGAAGACTGCATGCTCCTACTTCTAGACAATATCCTTGTGCAGGTGAATCCTTAAATTACTGCATGCTCTGTGTGAATGCTGGCTTTTGTCCTTTAACATGCTGAAAGTCCTGATACATTATTATACCATCTGAAAGTCCTTTTAAAATTAATATTATTTTTGCAACACCCACTCAAAAACTGTGTTTTCTTTTGTGCAGCAGAGAATGTGGCACAAGTCCAGTCAATATCCTTTGAATTCCTTTTTATTGATTTTTTCAAATTATTTTTGATTGGTTTAGACATAGGATGTTGAAAACATTTTTCCATATGTGAGTTACAGAGGTTTGTACTAAACAATGAGTCAAGAACCAAACCCATGTTAGTGGGAAGGTTTTTTATCCTGCCCTTTGCTAACACACGGGGAATCTTGGTAACAGCTAAATGCATTAGTTACAATGAGAATTACATCTCATAGAGCAATGGCGCTGAAACAAAGTGTGTTGTTGATCAGGTGCTTTATCAGCCACTGCTGCATCACTGCCTAAAGGCAGCGAGCTGCGCGTTCGCTGCTGTGCCCGCTCCCGACGAGCCCGGCTGTGTTTAACAAGCGGGCGGGCCGGGCCAGGAGGAGCTGCTGCTTGATTCCCCTTTGCTCTGCTCTCTGTGGTACGAGGAGGAGCTGCTGTTTGATTTCCCTCTGTTCTGTGGTCTCTGGGCACAGCCCGGCCACCAGCTCCTCCCCAGCGAAGGCAAACACAAGATTTGCAGAGCAGCTTCCTCCTGGCACTGCCTGTGCAGCAGCGCTGGTACCCAGGGGCGTGCCCTGCTGCTGCAGCAACAAACTGAACAAAATTATAAATATCCTACGGTCTGAGAAAATGCGGTGATACGAACACGAAGCAACTCAGTTTCATCTAGGCTAATGCAAGGATTAAATGTGCTCTTCTATTTCCCCCTCCCACCACGTTAATTTGTTTCATTTGCCACTTAGGCAGAAGGATCTGCTTTATGCCACAGGGTGTGCAATAATGTACCAGGGCAGACTGATTAACTGCAGGCATGTTCCTCCAGTAATATATTAGATATTCTCCTCTCCCCTTTTCCATTCAGTTCAATCAATTACATTCAATATACAGCTCATGGGAAAATGGAGAAGAATTCCCTCCACATTTATTTATCACTGTAATTTTTCTATCCAGCTATGGTACTAGTAACTGAACAAACCCAGTCTGATGAATGCTTGAGAATTGCTGTAATGCCACCACGAGCCCCATTCCCTCTGAGCACGCAGGGTGGGTGGTGTTTAACTCCTAGAAACTAACAGGACTGAAGCTGTCTTTGCTGTTTGCTTTTTTGAGCAGGAAATTGCCTCATGCTTGTCAGACACTGTATGTTCCAGGTATTACATGCAAGTAAATAAAAGGCTTACTAGTTCAATAAAAAGTAAATTGCCAGCTTTATTTTTTTCAGCCTTTGAAGGAAAGCAAGCAGACAAAAAGCCCTGTTAACCAGGGCTGCAGCCTTACATCAATCTTCTGGATGAGTTTGTGCTATATTTTAACAATTGCCTACAGATGAATAAAGAATGCCAGCTTTTCATGAGCAGCCAACTAATTATGAAAAAAATGAGGATAGCTGATTCTTTAATTGCTCTACACTGTAATTAATTAGCAAGGATTCCCCATCTTGTTCTTTGTGGTGGCAACACTGCTGCAGGATAATACAGCTCGTGTGGCACACGGGGTTTTCAGCACTGCTGCAAGTCTGGCTCACAGTGCTGGTGATATTTTCCTGGCCCAGTCTAAGTAGTTTCTCTGTCTCACTGTTGCAGGACATTGTCAAAGACCCCAAGTTTATCCTCGGAGGAGCCACCAGAACTGACATTTGTCAGGGGGATCTTGGTGAGTGGTTCCCCCTGGGTGCTGTGTTCGTGTGTGCAGTGTGCTCACACGGCAGGGGATGCTGCCCCTCCTGAAGGGCTGGGGGCAGAGCAGCTGCAGGTCCTGCCCAGGCTCACCCGGCCCACAGCTCCCTCCATCCGTGCTGGCACCATCCTGGTGAGGTGGGATTCAGGATCAGGCAAGGATCTTCACCCCAGGGTACTGTGAGCCCAGGGCAGTCTTTGCCTGCCAGCTGCTCCAGGCTGGAGCACAGTCTGCCCTGGCCAGGCACAGACACCCTCTCTAGGGACACACAGGCTGTCTTGGGCTTCAGGGGAAGTGGCAGCTAACTGTCATGACATCTCTGGCCCCTTTTTCTCCTCTTTCCCCCTTCTCAATCCACAGGTGACTGCTGGCTGTTAGCAGCCATTGCTTCTCTCACACTGAATGAAAAAGCACTGGCAAGAGTGGTGCCGATGGATCAAAATTTTGGGCCAGATTATGCTGGAATATTTCACTTCCAGGTAAGGAGAACATCTGTCACAGAAGGAACACATCTCTATCATTACATTTCATGGTCTGTTTTGCAGTAAGGTTCCCAGGTACTGCAGAGGAGACACTGAAAAAAGGATTTCTGAGCTTGCACTTGTTCACGTTTTAACAACCAAACTAGAATGCCTCATACAGACACAAACACAGCCATTCCTGTTTTGTGAAAAGATACATGGCTTTAGAAATCATTTCACATTTTCCTGGGCACACACACCTTACTCAGGATATAAGTCCTTATTGGAGTTGAACTAGGATCTGTAAGACCTCTGTGTCCTGAAGGAGTTTTGGATTATGTGGTGGATACTTCTGTAGCTACGTGAGTGACATTATCCAGACAAGGAGCTACAGAACAGGTCTGCACATTTGGTCTTGGTGTTTCCTTAAGACAGATCACCCTTCCTAGAGAGCAGCCTGGCATGGCAGAGCAGGAACAGACAATTTACATGTCTTCTAATCAAGCCTGTGATTGTCACTAACCGACCATGAGAAATGCTGGGGTTCCAGAGCCCTGCTCTCAGGAACTGCTGTGCAGTCAGCAAACTCATGCCCCATCCTTCCTGAACAGTTTTGGCAGCACAACGAGTGGCTGGACGTGGTGGTTGATGACCGACTGCCCACCTTCAAGGGCCGGCTGGTTTTCCTGCACTCAGCTGAACTCAATGAATTTTGGAGTGCCTTACTAGAGAAAGCCTATGCCAAGTAAGTCCCACTGCACATACATCATTTGCTACTTGTACATACATTATTCACAGTTTGTTCATATGGTATTCACAATTCTAGTGAGCAGCTTTTAGCATTTGCTGCTGCCCTTGCCAGCCTGACAACTGGCACTAAAGAATGAACACCCCCAGGCTTTAAAGATATGGAGAAAAGGATGAATTAAAAATGCAGCTAAAAAGGGAAGCAGAGAATGACCCTGACACTACTGCTTGGGTACACTCTGGGGTACTTATTTTGACTTCAGTGCTATTGCTGCAGTTCCATATATGTGCAAGAAAGCTCTCAGACATGGATATCTTGAAAGCAAATTCTCAGTCAGCGTGTGTTTTCCAGATTGCATGGCAGCTACGAGTCTCTGAAGGGTGGCAGTACAATAGAGGCCATGGAGGATTTCACTGGGGGCGTAGGAGAAATATATGATGTTAAGGCAGCTCCTGACAACTTCTATGAAATCCTGGAAAAAGCCCTGCAAAGATGCTCCATGGTGGCCTGCTCTATTGATGTAAGTAAGAAAGGGAGTCTCAATTCCCCAGTGCCCTCAGCTTTGGGTTTCAGTGTTTTCTGGTTTGAGTTTCACTTTTTCTCCTGATGCAGTTTGCTGCTTGCAAAGACTAGTTAATTTTTATTGAACTAGGCAGTGTGATACTCAGCTGGCTGATGGGACCCTCCACCACCATCACTGTCCACCAAAGCCTTTTTGTAAGAAATGAGACCGTGTGAACACCTGATCTCAGTCTGAGAGTTAAGACTGAGATCCTGGGAATGTAGATGGTGCTGAAACAAAATCACAGGGCCAGAGGAGGAATTCCACCCTGGAACCACCTCATTTTTGGTCTCAGTGAGCAATGCTTAACCACCCCCTTTTTTCCCAAAAGGGGGCCGTGGCACTGTGTTTGAGCAGAAAGACCAGTTCCCTGTTTGTAGCACAAGTCAGCCACTGGTTAGCCTGGTGCTTGGAAGGGACCAGGTGGCTCCACTTGTGGTCTGCCCTGAAGAGAGAGGCTCACTCAGTCTCCTGCCTGTTGCAGAGCAGCAGTGCTGCCGAGGGGGAAGCCCGGACGCCGTCTGGCCTCGTGGCAGGGCACGCGTACTCTGTGACTGGCACTGAGCAGGTATGGCCAGGGCTGGGGCAAGGGGCACCTGGGCAGGGCTGAGGAGTGACCCTCAGCCTCAGCTGATGGGCAGCTTATCCTGGGCAACTGTCCTCCCCCATCTCCTGTGGCACTCTGCCCCTCCTGCCCAGCCCTCCCCACAGCCCCTGCATGCTGGAGAAGCCTTGCTGCCTACATCCTGAATTCCTCTGTTTCCTTCTCCCCAGGTGAGCTATAGGGGCCAGCAGGTGCAGCTGATCAGGATAAGGAACCCGTGGGGCCAGGTGGAGTGGAATGGTCCTTGGAGTGACAAGTGGGTGCACTGTCCCTCACACACTGGCCTTGCAAATCCCAGCTGCTGCTCCACAGCTGCTCCCTGCAGCCCCAGCTGCTCCAGGCAGGGTGAACCAGGGGTTTGCCTGTGCCACTGCCCTGCAGCAGCCCCCTCTCAGCAGACTCAAAGCAGTGCAATGCAGGGATACTGTGGAGGTTGTTCAGCCCCCAAAACCTCACATCAGCAGAAATCATGCATTAATATAACTAAGTTAATTTTAATATACTCCCAGTTGTACAAGTTACACATTTGAAGTGATATTTTTAAATATTTACAAGCCTGTTGCTGTAGTACTTGTAACGCAACATCCATACTTTGTCCTACTAGAGATAATCTGAAACTGATAGTGTATTACCCCTGCCCTGAATAGCTTGCATCTCTCTATGTTTATTGTTTGGGGTTTCTAAACACATTAGGAGTAATATCTTAATAATGATATATGGTCATTAAATGAGACCCTCTCCATGTCAAAGTTGTGGAAGGACCCCAAACCACAACAGGATTGGCCTGAAAACTAGTCAGGGTTTACTACTAATGGTAAACAAAGTGCAAACAATACAAAATGAAAAAAAAAAAAAAGTAGTAAAAAATCAATGCTACATTCCTCTCCAACACACACTTTTCAGTATGTTTTTGCACATATGATTTCTTTCATTTTTGTTTCACTCTTTCTACTGAGGTTTTTTTTTATTCACACAGAGGCAGAGGAGAGGAATCATAACCTGCCTGGCCCTTTAATATTGCTGAGACATGTAGTCATTTGAAGGACTACTTTAAATTTCCCTGTCCTTATCATGGCTCAGAAGTAAATTAAATATATCCACATCAGCTCAGATCCTTTATCTTGAAGAAAAACATGGATAACTGGCACGTTAAGTGAGGTCTTAAATCTGAGGAAGATGGAGAGGTTGTGCTCAGGACAGCAGCTTGTGCTGTCCATGGAAAAGGCTGGCTCTGCAAACAGAGCTCTGGCTCTGCACCTGGGAGGCTTTCTGGGACTCAGCATGCACAGGGGCTTGTAGGTCAATACAGGAGCCTGTATTAACATCTTGCAGTGGTTGCTGGAATTAAAAACCACGACACAAGGTGCCTTCTACTTGGTAAGTTTATTATATCAAATTGGAAATATGCACTTCTAGGTTTCCTGAAAAGCTTTATCAGGGTTTTTTTGGTTTTGATATGCCACAGTTGGAGTGGAAGGGGTGAGTGAAAAGGAGGCAAATACTTAACCTGGGGCTCCAGTTACTCCACCAAATCTCTCTGTGCAGGGGAAGGGTCCTATTCAGTTCCCATTGACTCAATTTTGAAAAAACATCTGTCCCTAACCTAGCAACAAGAGTGCAGAAGAAGGTTGTGCTGCAGATGGAATGCAGATTTAAGGAGAGTGTTTACTTACCAACATCTTGAGGCTTACCAAGAGCTCTGTTATGTGCACCCCGAGCCCCTGAGAGCAGTGCCAGTGTCAGGAAGCCACACAGGAGCCTCTGGAGCGGCTCTGGCCCCTGGCCGGGCGCTGCTCTGGGCTGCAGGAGCCGGCGCTCGCAGACCCCGAGCGCCAGCGGGGTCAGGAAACCTCTGAAACGCGAGTGTGCTTGTGAGAGCTGCGCGGATAAAGCACGGGCGGGATGAGCAGGGGGCAGGCAGGTGTGTGCAGCCCGTTCTGTGTTCCCGCAGCTCTGCAGAGCGGCGCTGGCTCAGCCCCGCGGAGCGGACGCGCCCGGCGCAGGCGGCGCCGCAGGACGCGCACTGCTGGTAAGGCACGGCGAGACAAGATACAGGGAAAAGCCTTCCATGGCAAAACTCTCGGGTTCTGCTGGTAAGGCACGGCGAGACAAGATACAGGGAAAAGCCTTCCATGGCAAAACTCTCGGTTTCTGCTGGTAAGGCACGGCGAGACAAGATACAGGGAAAAGCCTGTCCATGGCAAAACTCTCGGGTTCTGCTGGTAAGGCACAGCCCTCCGAGGGTCTGCCTCGGCGAGACAGGCATACAGGGAAAAGCCTTCCATGGCAAAACTCTCGGGTTCTGCTGGTAAGGCACAGCCCTCCGAGGGTCTGCCTCGGCGAGACAGGCATACAGGGAAAACCTGTCCATGGCAAAACTCTCGGCTTCTGCCTAAAGCGGGCGGGTAGAAATCTCCCTTTATTTTCGGTGTTTCGTGTGTGCCTGTGTCTGCTTTAATAACAAAAGTCCTCAAACATCAGTTCAGTTAATGGCGTTGGTATTTCAGATACTGGGTGTCTCCCATGAGTGTGACACCCTTTAAATCCTTCCCATGAACAAAGGCAGGATATGCAGAAGGGAGCATTTCATGGCACTGTATCAGCTATGAAATGCCTTCAAGATTCATTCTGGGCATGCACTGGAAGAGAGAGGCAATACTACTAGTTGTATAATGCAAAAGAGCACCAAGACACATGTGAAATAGTGGAAAATTTGAAGAAAAGATAATGAAATGAAATGAAATGAAATGGAATGAAATGAAATGAAATGAAATGAAATGAAATGAAATGAAATCAAATGAAATGAAATGAAATGAAATGAAATTAAATTAAATTAAACCAAACAAAATGAAATTATAAAATGATAAGAAAAAAAAAGAAATCAACATAGAAGAAATTGCTTTAGAAGTGTGAAGTGTTCTTCATGCCAAATTCATGATCTCAGAGCAGATGGCTGACTTGCACAGGATCCTCCCCTAGACCGACTGTGCTATGACAGTGTGTTGGGTCACATTTTCTAGGGCCAGATGCTCAATTCTTTTATACAGAGGTAAATCCACAGAGGTATGCAATGGAGCTATTCCAGATTTTGCCTGCAAGTTAAGCCAAAGTTCAACTTCAGGCTTGAGAAGTAATTTGAGATAGATGCAGCACATTAAGTCACACAAAATGATTTATCACAGATTTTGATAACTGGAGGGAAGTAGGTCCAGTGACTGTTCCATTACTGTATTTTTACATAAGATATTTTGAGTTATTTTGTTACTGACAATGCATTAAGGCATTTGCAGTTTCTTTAAATAGTTTGCACATGGTCACCAAAACTACTCTGCCTGAAGTGGTGATCTGGCCCTGGGGCTCTGGGGGAAAATTCTTCTGCTGGGCATCCTTCACAGCAGGGAACGGCTGCCTCTTCCTCACCACATCTTTTGCTCAGGATGAAGTTTGAAGACTTCAAAGTGCATTTTGACAAAGTTGAGATCTGCAACCTGACTCCAGATGCCCTGGAAGACAGCACTGCCCACAAATGGGAAGTGAGCATCCACCAGGGGAGCTGGGTCCGGGGAGCCACTGCAGGAGGATGCAGGAATTTCCTAGGTCAGTACACACCAGTTTGAAAATGAGAAGCAGGCACTGAAATCTTTACCCACCCTCAGATACCCTCAGATACACCCAGAGCTGTGGTGCAGGACAGTTCAGCTGGCAGGAACCAGCCAAAGGGACAGATGAGGAGACTCAGACCACAGGCTTTAAGAGAGCTGTACTTTAAAGATAAAACCTTTCTGTGACTGGCTTTTCTGAGTGAACAAACCAGCTATGAACAGAGTAATACATGTTCCTGTGGTCCCACTTGAGACTTTGTGGTGAAAGGGTTGCTTTTTTTACTCTCATTGGATCTGATTCACCTCTTAATGACATTTGCATGAGCAGGACTAGGTTCCAACAAGCCAGTTAAACTGTAGCAGCAAGTGTAAAATGAGACAAAAAAGCCCAGCTTAGCCAACATGTTTATGTGCCTCTGAAGCTGTGTCATGGATCCAAACTGTATTAGTGCAGACTGGCAGCAGCACTGTGGGATCATTGTAACTATGTAATTTTAACAAAATTTCATCTGACAACTTCATTTGAACTGTGGTAACTTAATAAGGCACCAAGCCTAAAATCTTTCCTACACCTAGTTCCATGAAGGCTTTGGGATTTGGCTTATTTTCTGCAAAGCTTAGTGGAAAGAAGTATAATAATTAATGGAAAAACTAAGTTTGAGTGAAACCTCAGCTTCATTGTCTTTTTTGGTTTGGTGGGGGTATTTCTGTAGTAGTAGTGGTGCTTTATTATTCTGAGTCAAGAAACTCTCTGGTGTTCTTTACACTGGCAGAGACTTTCTGGACAAATCCACAAATCAAGCTGCATTTGACAGAGAAGGATGATGGACAGGATGACTGCACGTTCATAGCAGCACTGATGCAAAAGGGTCGCCGTAAACTCAAGAAGCCTGGAGCTGAAATGCTGACCATTGGCTACTCTATCTATGAGGTACTCCTTTGCTGCTGCAGCACAGGAGCTGCACCATTGGTATTTGGCACTTGCTCTGGGTTTGTAACCCTGCTCCATTTTTAGGGCCCTTGCTCTTAAAATAACCTTCTTGGTTCCATCAAGCCCCGTGGAGGATGGAGTCCCCTCAGAGGAGAATTCAGGAGTCCCCACAGGGCCATGGGTTCTTAGGACAGAGCCCTCAGCCCCACGGTCCTGTCAGCCCCTGCCAGGCTCTGGGAGAGGGAATGTTGCTGCTTCTGAGCATCCTGGGGCACATCACTCACAGGTGCCTGTCCCAGAGTGGGGCTGAGGTCAATCTGTGTCACTGCTCTGTGTCACTGCTTTGTGACACCCTGTCTGGGATGGTGCTGTTTGATGGCAGGGAGTGTTCAGGCTGTCCCAGAGTACTCTGAGCCTGCCTTCTGGGTGGCCAAGGGCAGTGCTCCTTGCCATAAGGTGGGAGCTGGATTGCTATAAGCACCTGGGAGAGGGAATGAGACTCAGGATCACAGCCTGCCTCTGTGAAAAGGAAAAGGGTGAGTATGGCTTTCAGCACACCCTGGCCAGTGCAGCACTGCCTTTTTCCCTCCTAGAGCCCTGGCAGAGATGGACACTTGGGCAAAGACTTCTTCAGGTACCACCCCTCCAAGGCCAGGAGCAAAACCTACATCAATTTAAGGGAAGTGTCCCAGCGATTCAAGCTGCCCCCGGGTGATTACATCCTTGTTCCCAGCACATTTGAGCCGCACCAGGAGGCAGATTTCTGCCTGAGGATCTTCTCTGAGAAGAAGGCCATCACTGAGTAAGTCAGCAGCAAGCTTTGGGCCCTCCAGTGCTCCCTGCACATGGGGTTGCTGGCTGCTGGGAGAGTGTGGCTGCCAGACACCCAGCATGGCAAGCAGAAACCCAGCATGGCAAGCTCTTGATCATTTGGGTTTGTTTTTTTTTTTTTTTTTTTTAATTTGCCCATTTTTGCTAAACCTGACTTTTTTCTGAGAGGAGTTGAGAAGGTGGGGAAACAGGGCATGCCATGGTAAATCTGCTGGAAGTTTGACAGGGAAGATTTACTAGTTACCTGGCATTGTTTGGGTCTCTGAGTACAGCAGGGTTTGCTTCCTGTTTGTTTCCTCTCAGCATTTGTCCAAAAGACAATTTTATATTAAAAAAGCATACTGAGGAAAAAAATGTGTTCACAATGAATAATGAATAAAGAATGAGATGAATTCTTTAGCAGATTACATGCACAGCTGTGTCCTCCCTGGGTCCTGCCTTAATGTCTGTTTTAAGGGCTTATACCAAAATTTAAACAGTGCCAAAGTCTGATTGTTTGATGAATTTTTACTTAACATAGCCTGTTAAGTAAAACCCCCTGTTTTATCTTTCACCTGGGGAAAAGGTAATAAGCAGGCTTCCATCCCAAGTTGAATACCTTCAGATACCACATAAGGTTTTGTTTTCTCCAGGGATCTAGATGAAAACATTGCCATTGATCTTCCTGAGGTAAGTCTACAGAGTTAAAATAGCAAGAGAATAAATAGCTCAGCAGAAGCCAGCACACATTGCTTTCACTGTCTTTGGCTGAACCACGATCATTTCTCAGGAATGTTACACAATTGTCAGCTTTGTGTATGTCACTGAAATGCTGAGCTCTGCTGAATATGGTGAAAGAGCTGTACCAATCACAATCATAATCATTGTGCTTTGCATCCCCTTGAAGGCAGCCAGTGCCAGCCAGCACGTGTGCAGGGAAACACCACCCATCAGCACTGGGGAGCCACGAGGCTGTCCACACCTTTAAAAATGTATTTATTGTGAAAAATAAGGAGCAAGAGAATGTCTAATAGACTTACATTAATTTTGCATACAAATATCTTTATTTTCCTTCACGGTATCCACAGGACTCGAGGGGGAATGCTCACACATGCACGTGCCTGCTGAAATGATTGAATTCCTTCTGCTTTTGAATGGCTTGGGCTGCCTGCTGAGCACTAATTGCAGCTGGGTCTGAGTCAGCTCCTGTTTAAGTGTATCCTGCAAATAAGCCATTAATTGTGGTGTGCCTTTCCGTGGAAACAAGCTAAGCCAAGATCTAATTTGTCCCTCTTTAGTAAAACTCTTCTCTGGGGACCCAGCTAACAATGATATCTTCATTTCTGGGCTCTCAGGGCCATGTTCTGTAGCAAAATAAATCTGTGCTGGGGAAAGTGCAGCCACCTCTGGCTGGTGCTCTCAAGCAGGGCTGGAGGTGCCAGCTCCACAGCACCAGGGTGGGAGGAGAGGAGAGAGGTCTTCTCTGGATGGGTGCTCTTGGTTTCCACCAGGGCACTGGCACACTGTACACCTGCCCAGGGGAAGGAAATGAGAGGGGGAGGCTCCCCTCGGGCAGACAGGAGCTGGGAGGTCAGATCTGGCAGAGCTCAGGAGCATGTGTACCCTATTTGAAGATGCAGAGTGGCCCGGGGTGCACAGGGGACTGTTTGCAGGAGAAATGTCATATTTTACAGTTCTTCTAAGCACTTGTGTGGTTGGTGTTGCAGCCTCTACATCCAACCCCAAGCCCACAAGAGACTGAAGAAGAAAAGCAGTTCCAGGCACTGTTTGAGCAGATTTCAGGAAAGGTGAGTGCAAAACGCTTTGGGTCAGAGCAAGCTGTGACAAGAGGGGAAACACTTCTGCTCTATCCGGGGCCACATGTGTTTTCCAATCACACTACATCACAAACCCGATGTATTTTGGGAGGGTGCTCAGTTGCAGTGTGTTACTCGGGCACCAGATGTCACCATGCTTGTGGCTGCTGGAGAGGGCTGCAGTCCCTGGCGAGCAAGCAGGAGGACCAACGCCAGAACGCAAGCTCTGAAGGAGCCCACCTGGGTTAATGTTTAGTTACAGTTGAGTTTTCTTTGAATCAACACTCCTGCTTGAGATCTCCTTCAGACAGACTCATGCACAGCAGCACTCCTGTATCTTCCTAGCCCTTAAATTTGTAGCTTTTTCTAGGTTTTGTGTTGTTCTCTTTTGCTGAGTTGCAATAAAGTTCAGATGAGTCATATCTGTGTTTTCTGAGGGTTTTGGTATGTCTGGTTACAGACACATTCAAGTAACAGAAGCTTCATTTTTTTTTTTCTTCTGCAGGACATGGCAATATCTGCAGAAGAACTTGAATATGTTCTGAACGCTGTATTAAAAAAAAGTAAGTGCTGGCAACTTCTAAGTTAAGGGTTGTATATAGCTTTCTAAAATCTGCCATTAAATTCATTTGCCTATAGCAAATTAAAGGCTGTTTTACCAATCTGGTGTCCTTGAGGCAGCGAGGGCAGAGCCAGGAAAGCCTTTGGTCCATGAGCCAGCAAGGAGCCTGCCCTGCCCCAGCAGTCCTTGGCAGCTCGCTGAGGCCAGCTCTCCATGGCATTGTCCCTGCTGGGAGGGACAGGCAGCAGGCTGGCACTCTGACACCTGCTGCAGCTCCTGACCCTGCTGCAGCCTTTTGTGCAGGGTCACTGCCTCATCTCTGCATTTACAAATCCAGTCAGTATTTCCTGTCATGTCTCCAGTAAATGCATCTTCTGTCTGGATGGAGACTTCCCTGTAGTGAGAGCTGCCTTCAAATTCCAGTTCACAGGCCCTCCCACAATGAGCACTGAGTCAGCTACCTCTGTTCATGAGTCCTATTTTCTCCTTTCTGTTTATAAAAGAAAGCTTTGCCCATGATCTCTTTCCTATTATTGTTCTTTTTCAGTGAAGGACATAAAATTCAAGAACTTAAGTCTCATTTCATGCCGAAATATCATTTCTCTTATGGATGTATCCTTTCAAATAACTGCCTGCAAGGCTAAATGAAGAATGAATATAATTGTCCATAACATGATATGTCATGGGTGTCTGGAATGGATTTGGCAATGTCCTGGCAGGTCACTACCCAAAGGAAACAAAAATACATGACTGTTTTATCCTGATTGTTATTTTAGAAATTTAGGGTTAGGAGTTTCAGGACAAACTGTTTTCTATTGCAGATGGAGAGGCAGATGCTTTAATGCTGACCACCTTTAGAAGTCTCAAGCTACTTCTGTAGAGAACAGTGAATTTTTTCAATCTGGTTTATTTGAAAGAGACCTAGAAGACTTAACTCAAGAAAAGTCTGTTGTCTGGGGAGCTAAATTCAGCAGGCAGTGAATTTAGTGAAGTTATGGGTGAGGAATTAAGGATCAGCAGTGGTGAAAATTGCTGCTATCAAAGCTCTTTTTCGACATCCAGTTTTAAAACTGGAAAATCTGGTCTTTCAGCTCGTTCCTGGGACTCCAGGAAGCAGACATGTGGGTGAGAGTTGTCTGTCCAGATTTAGCCATTGTGGAGTAGGTGCCTGCATCGAAGCCAGCCTTCTACACTGCCTTTGTAGGCAGTGAAAGGGGTGCTGTAATTAATTGTTCTGGATGTACCTAGCTGAGGGATGCTAAATGACTGCCCAGACACCGTGTGAGGTGAGTGACAGCCCTGGTGCTTCCTCGCTGGATTTGTCCTTTGCAGACTTCTGGTTCCTGCTGAGTGTTCCTAGCATGGCTTCTCCTCAGGTGGAGGAAGCATACTCTCACAGTATGCTTTCCCAATAAACAGTTATGTTACACGAGACAGAACAGTCCTGCCAAGGCAGGTATCTAATGTTTGGTTTATGTCTGGCTTGTTCAGCTGAGATGTCTTTTGCTTTTTGTTGCTCCAGTCCATGAAGGAGGTAACATCCCTTGAAAAGAGGTAACATCCCTTGAAAAGAGGTAACATCCATTCAAACACTTCAACGAGAAAACCAAACCAGACAAAATGTTATCCCGTTAAAGCCAGTTCATAATATTAACATTCAGTGCAGACCATTCCCTGCACAAGCAATGAGAAACAGGGAAAACAGGTGTGAATTTCTTTGCTTAACACCCCAGTGTCAGCAGGGACTGGTCCATGGCCCCATCTCAGCCTCACATGGCACTGGCACTGAGCCAGGGCTTGTGCCTGACCCTGGAGCATGGCACCGGTGCTGGGTTTGCTATTTAGGACACAACTGAATAGTTTCCATGATTTGCAATGCTTCCAAGCAGATCTCTGCATAGTTTTGAATAAATGGGGAGACATCTCTTGCTCTGCTTTGAGAGGAATGCAGACACAATCAGCCCGCTCTGGACGTGCTATTTGGAGCACAATGGAGGAGCAAAACCAGAAAAATGCAGACCCAAGTCAATGCTGGCACAGACTCCTATGTGTCCCAGGCTACTGAATTCCCTGGAAATGGTCACCATGTGGTGGTGAGGAGCAGGCACAGAGTTCTACATGGCCTTGGGAAGAAGAATCTGGCTGGGTAAAAAAATCCTTTGCAGAAGTGAGGGTGTGCTTGGGATCTGTGGGTGCCCTCAGTAATGTCCCAGCACAGTGCTCAGACAACAGCAGGTGTTGCTAGACCCCACTTGGCATTTGCTGATCTTTGTGAATGCTCCCTGGGCCAGTGTCCATCGGAGCAAGGGCTTTGTCCTGGCAGGAAGGGGAATGGGACCATTCCTTAGTTAGCATTTCAGAGCAGGTGCCTCATCCTGGAAGTGAACTGTGCTTGGGAGACATCAGCAGCTCAGTGGGAAAAGTCCCTCACTTCAGGCAGATCTAATCATTGCCTCCTAAAACTGCTGTACAGGCATTTATTTCAGACCATAAGGACCAGATTTTGCCAGTCTCACCCCACTACCCACATTAATTTTTGGATGAGCCATTGCAACAGAGCCTGGTCTCTGGATAAAAATACTGAACAGCACATTGGTTGACTAACTCCTTTGGGTACACCAGCAATTTGTTTTAATCAGGTAATTTAATTCTCTGAATCATTTATACCCCATTTACATCCAAAACTTGCCTGAGAATAATCTGTCTTTCTTGCTCACATAGTGCCTGAATTTCTCAGCTGTGTTTTTATGTCACATAATGTTCCTCCAGTATCACAGCCACAGGCAGGACTGTAACTGCTGGAGCTCTGCCTCCTGAGAAATCCCAGTTTCAGCAGCACCAGAGGCTTCCCAGTCAACTGAACATTTTCTGCTTAAAGGAACTACTCTGATAAGTTCAGACTGAATTTGGGCTTTCATTTAACAAGTCCTTTTCCTTAGTTCATACTCCCAGACCAGTGGCAACGGGAAACTGGAATTCAGCGAGTTCAAAGTTTTCTGGGGAAAAGTGAAGAAATGGATAGTAGGTGACATTATCCACTGGATTTTTTTCTCTGTTTCATTAGCTATTTCCTGAACTGTTTATTAGGTATATGCAGACAAAAATGGAGACAGGAGTGTGTTCAAGCCATGAATTTTAACACAAAACAAATGTTTTAAAAGCATGGGGTTTGTTTTGGATAGTCAAAGACATTCTTTGCTTCCCATGATGATAAACCATAATGGTTTTCTGGAAATAACAGATTTTTGTAAACTATTCAACTATGTTTGGGATAAAGAATGCAATGGACTCCAATAAGCAAGCCAGTCAAAAGGAAACTTAAGGAGTTTCCATAACTGCAGTTGTACAGAAGAAGAAAGTGATGATTCATGGCTAGTAGGAAAAAATCATTTCCTAAGTCACTGCACTTTCATTACTGATCTCTCAGGAGTCAACTGTACTGAAGTCTGGGAAAGTGCTGAATCTAATTTTAAACACATTTCCCTGCCACTGTATATGGCAGTAAGAATAAGTAGGCTTGCAGAATCAATCACAGACTGAATATTCAAATAAAAGACATTATAATTGTTTCCTTATGGCCATTAATAGGTTTTTCTGAATGTGTGCTTCACCAAAGCATTCCAAGTATGCAGTTCTTTGCTTCTTGTCTAGCCCATCAGAAATGGCCAACACTTTTTTCTGGGCACTAATGCCATGTCTCTTTTAACAAAGGACACACTGTGTTTTAACAAGGGGCTTGAGAAATCCCTGTATCCTGTAGGAAGATTTGCACATTTATTTGCTGGAAAATTTTAAGCTGAATGTGATGACAGCTCCAAATAATTCATATTCCAAAGGAGAGTCGTTATTTGTAGTCTCAATAAAAGGATGGAATTTAACTCCAGCTTGAAAATTGCTTAATACATAGGTCAAAATTCAAACTGACCAGTTTTCGTGGTTGTACCATGAATGTGTCTATTCAGATCTTTTATACTTAGAAGCAAATGAGTCAGTGACAGTATTAACATCATGTTTAACAGTTTGTCTCTAGAGTTGAGAATTATGGAGAAAAACATAAAAGAAGATTAAGAGAATATCAGTTAAAAGACAGAGAACAATGCATCTCTACAGTTAAAATTACTTTTTTAAAAAACATGATATTTTTAATGACGAGCAACCCATTATTTTTTAATGCTTGGATTTGGCAGTACTTGTTTAAATCACAACAACCTGTTCATATGACAAAGAGAACTGGGACCAAGATTTGCTTCTCCATTATAAAGTCAGACTGGATCTAGACCAAAGTCTTGTCAGCTTTTTTTAATGCTTATTCTATGCAGTTGGAGATAAACACCTTGCCTTTCTGTGCCATATCTGTGCTCCCTTTCATGCTCCAGCAGTGAGCTTTCTGTGTGCTCCTTTCATAACAGAGCATCTTTCTGCAATTTGACTTGGACAAATCTGGCTCCATGTCCTCTTATGAGCTTCGTGGTGCTCTGAAAGCTGCGGGTGAGACAAGCCCTGCATTTTCTCTGTTGTGCAGATCAGGGGGGTGAGGACAAGCACTCAGGGAGGAGGTGTGAATGCCAGAGAGAGCCTGGTCACTTCGGGTCGGGTAATTTTGCCCCAGGTACCCCCAGTCCTGAAGGGCAGGCAGGCAGAGCAATCTCTGTATTTTATTGAGTTCTGTTAAACTCAACAGGGCTGCATGTTAGGTTAGACCCTGAAACAGCCCCCATTTCATTGTCCAGCTGCATTCCAGGGTTGAAGGAATAGTGAGGAAGCTGCCATGAAGAGCAATCACTGCATTAGTATTTCATCACAACTTATTTTTACTAAAGCAGATAATTTTGCAGAAAGCCCTCCAAATTCAAGAAGAGAGAATGGTCTCTCACACATCACAGTGTGCATGGAATAGAAACTGCAATGGCTGAAAAATTTCTTGTGAGGAGTTTGCTATTCATGGCAAACTTCAGGAACTTTGTGGTTAGATCTCTTCCTGGGCAGAGGAGTGCCACAGAGCATCCTCTCATTAAGTGGTTTTCCAGATTAGTTAACAGATATCTGTTCCCCCTGACACGTGAGGTTGCTCACTTTTGCTTTGTGTGTGTCTTTGGGAAGGATACCAGCTCAACATTTACCTGCTGCAGCTGATTGTCCTGAGATACTCTGGTGAGCAGTTCCAGGTGGAATTTGATGATTTTCTGAACTGCCTCATACGCCTGGAGAATGCCAGTCGTGAGTATCCTTTCCTCTGGAATTTCCTCCCCTTTGAAAAAGAAATTGTTCTGCTTTTGGCTGTTGAGCATGTTGCACAGTATCTGAGATGGAGTACAAGAAAGGAGCTGTGTTTAACATTTGCATTTAGGATGGCTTTTCTCCTGTAACATGAAAAATGTTCTGCTGCTCATGGAAAATTTCCCCATGTGAATAGAGCTTGCTACATAAACTCTGCAGCAATGTTGAAGGCATGTGAGGAATGCTGGTAAAGTCCATGTTGTAGCCATCCTGTGGCTCACCCAGGAGCTTAATTTGGGATCACACAAGTTCAAGGTTCAAATATTACTTGTGCCTCATGGAAAGAAAAAATAGGCATATGCTTGGGCAGGTCTCTCCTGTACCTTTCACACAACATGTTCCCTTTTGGCTTCAGATGTGGTACCCTGGGCATCAAGGCACCCAGGGTTCAGTTCTCTTCTGGCACAGGGTCACTCTGTTACAAAGCAGCAGTAGCAGAGGCAGGTTAAAAAGGCTGGATAAATGGCTGGATAAAGTGATCACTAGTGTGGCTCCAAATTAAGATAAAACCCAATTCATTCTATGAGAAGAAAAATCAACTTTCTTCACTGATTTTTTTTAATTTTGTTTTGTTCTTCTCTTTACCTCCTGGCTTGGCTGCAGCAATAGAATTATTAAATTTATGAGAGAGAGAAGCTATATAAGTTATGTAAAGAAATGCAAATTGCTTGGCTTGATTTCAGAGTACCCTCCAAATCTGACTGTTCAGCACATTCAGGACACCTCTTCCAGAAAGTCCTGAAGTGAGACTTGCATAAAGGCCTCAGGTCAGCAGGACATTTCCTCTTGCAAGGGCTTTGCTTGGCCAGAGGAGCCAGCACCACCCAGCAGTCCCAAGCCACGTGCCCTGGTGCCAGCCCTCCCTGCCCTTGGCCTGCCCTGGTGTGCTGGCATGGAGAGCTCCTGTGAATGTGACTGAGGTGTGTTTACAGCTCTGCTGTCCCTTTCCCATTTCAGGAATATTCCAGGCACTGACTGTGAAAAACAAGGAGTTCATTAACCTGAAAATAGGCGAGGTATGAGCACTGATTCATAAACACTGAAAAAATGATGGGATTTCTCCAGAGCTTTGTCCTCTTCTGAGAGCTGGAGTATTTCTGCTTGACACTTCAGGTGTCCATGAGAGTGCAAGGGGATATCTGCAATTCCAGCTGGAATTTTACAGCCCCTTCAGCCCAAGTGCTGATTAAATCTCCTCCATGCTATTTCCTTCCTTGCTTGCCCTGGGGCATATTGACAGCTTCCCATGCCCCTTTAGAGTTTCTCTGCTTTTTTTCCTTCCTTGAGTGCTGGGTTTCCGTGGGGGAAAGGGGAAGGAGCAGATGGGGATGGGGGAGTGGGTCTTTCACTCCCCCTGAATCCCTCAGGAATTCAGATCAGCCTCACAAGTGCATGTCTATCATTTGCTTCTCACACTGCTCAGCACAGGTTTCTTATTTTCTTCCATTCTCCTTGTCTCCTTGTTGCTGTGAGCTGTCTCTCATTTCACACTAAGCCAAAGCTTCCCGGGGTGAGGGACAATGAGTTCCCAGGGAAAAGAAATGTGGGAACCCGTGTGGATGGCTGGGATGCAAATAAAGTCACTGCAGTTTCCAGCATGTAGTGCTTGGAGAGCTTTGCCTTGTTCCTTCCTGCTGGCTGAGGTCTCTCCTCAGTGACAGGATGTAAAAGCCAAGTGAGCAAAGGTTCTTCTCCCTGCATGGGCTCAGTTCAGAGCAGAGCACTGCCTTGGGATGGCTCTCATCTGGGGGGAGACATGGGGAGGGAGAAGGGCCTGAAATACCTTATTGTAAAGTTGATTTTTTTCTCTGATACTAGTTCATCAACCTGGCAATGAACATCTGAAGAAGTCTGATCTGGATGCCAGGAGTTTCTTGGGAATTTGCTGCTGAGTCTTTTGCCCCAAGAGCTGAGGTCCCCTTCATGCCAACTTCACCAGGAGATTTCCTGCAGAGAAGCAGGGGCATGCTGCCCTCCCCTTTCTGTTCTGCAGCCCTGTGGATGAGCTCAAGTGTCAGATCAGGTGTTTTTGGCAGAGCCTGACACTGAGCATTTGGATGGGACACACATGCCTCTCAAGGAGGCTGAAACTGTTGTTCCTGAGTGACCACAGGTTTTCATGAAATAGGATTGTGTTTAGTTTCAGCATAGCACAGTGATTAAGTCTTTATTGCTGCTTGGCTACTGATTACTGTAAGGTGCTTTCAAAAATACAAGGTTGCATGAAACTTCAGTTCACTTTGGAATTTATTTCTGGGCATAATGTGTGGCTTCATGACAAGTTCCCTAATGTAGCTACATGAATTGCAGTCCCTTGAACTGTGGAAAAAGGAAGACCAGAGACTGTAGGGATGAAAATTCACTTCTTGATAGTTGTGGTCCCAGGTCCAGGGTCCCTTAGAAGGATGCTTAAGCTAAGGTTTGACATTCATCACAGATATACTTAAGGGAAAAATGATTGCATCTCACCTTTTCTTCGTCCTTCCTCTGCTACCAACCAAGTTCCTCTGCTTCATACTTTGCTGTGTAGCCAGAGTGTGTCCCACAGGCCCAGCTCTGCAGAGCTGCACACACTTTGCCATCCTCTTCAGAGGAACACCTGGCCTCTGAGACACTGTCCAGGCAGTCTGAGCTTGTGTCCCACACCAACCATGCTCCAGAAGAACAACTGTAATCATTTTAGATTAACTAAATGCACCCATTGGTAAGGCCCTGATCTCTGCAGAGGCTATTTTGCATCTGTGCCTTATACAATATTATTTGTGTGATGTGGGTAGCCAGTGCTGACTTAAAAAATACTGGTAATAGCAGCCAGGGACTTAAGAGGTCTTCATAGGATTTGTTTCCATGATAATCTTCATAACTTGTGTCTATTGTATAATGAATCAACTGTCTGGCTTTGTTTTCTAAAGCCTTTCTTGCTGTGTAACAGATGGCCCTAGGCTAGCCTTGCATTCCCTGTGTCCAGGATCACTGAGACACACAGGGCTTTGTTTTCTCTAGATTTAGACCTAATGAACAATTCAGGAAAGAAAATCAAGCTGCAGCAAGGGTGAGGCTCAAACAATGAAAAAACAGTTTAAAATACTAACTTTCATTTCTTTCAATCAGTTATAATTTTGTAACTATGCAGAAAATGCTCTGGAGCTAGTTGGAAGCTGAGCAAAGGCTGATGGTTGCAGTATTTGATTAGGTGAGGTACCCAGCCCCAGGAGGAGTATTGATTTTCAGATGTGCTGATTGTGTGTCCTTTTACAGCACCAGAGACAGCTGTCCAAATCTGTGAAAGTTTGGATTAAAATCTAGACTGCCCTATGAACATTCAGCCACACACTTTAAACAAAAAATCCCAAACCAAATCGCAGATCCTTAACTGGTTCACTGCACGAGCTTAGATGTGGATACAAACTTGTAATATAACATTATTCACAAGCTATGCAGAAGTTTTGTTACAGACCTGTTTTAAGCCCCTCTAGGTCTTTTGGGAGCCTGAAAACTCGTGTGTCAGCACAGGTGGTTCACAAGGCATTGCAGGGGGATCGAGGGGAAAAGAAAGAAAGTGAAATGTGTCCATCCCACTGCTGGCCAGACCCCCCATATTACCGTGCTGTGGCACCAGGTAGGAGAAATTCTAGAAGTGGTGTGGCAGTTCACCCCGTTTATAACAGTCATGAAAATTAAATATTTGTGGTTAGAGATGAGTTATCTAAATAATTTTCATTTGAACTGCACTCTCTCTGCACTAGTGCCCCACCTCCCCCCTGAACTGTGTGAGCCTTTGTGCTTTTTGACTCGTGGCAGCACATGCTTTGGAAGCACATCAGAGTGCTGAGGGCAGTTTGCAATGTTCCCAGCAAGGCTGGGACTTCAGCGTTTTAAAAATTAATTATAAATACTTGCTGATTGAGGTAAACACACAAGATGTCAGCAATTGCCAGCAACTATCTTTTGCACGTCAGGCACTTATAAGGGCAAGTGTGCTAGAAATTGCTCTGCTAAAATCTTTTATTTCCATCCTTTGTCCTTTGCATGACTCTTCAAAGGAAGTGAGCTCCACTGGGCAGGATTTGGGCTCCTGTGCAGCCTGGATCCTCTTTGGGTGTTCTGCACAGGGGCAGAGCACTCAAACAGGGCAAAGACAGCAGCAGGCATTGGACACATGCCTGTTCTTCTCCTGGCCCAAGGAATATATAGTTATAACTCTTAACTGGCATTTTTCCCTCTTTTTTTTTTTTTTTTTTTTTTTTTTTTTTTTTTTTTTAGCTAAAAAGCCAAAGTAAGATGGAATATTCATCTCCCCCAAGTTTACAGCAGAAATGGTGAATATTTTCCTTTCCAGATGCTTCACTGGACTACTCGAAGTGTGCTTTTTTTCCTGGTCCTTCGGAGAGGAAAAATCATTTATCACAGATGTGCCCGTGCTTCCTTTGCCCCCGGGGACAGGCGGAGCTGCCTGCCAGCCTTACCTGCCCGGAGTCCCCCCACCTTTGAGGGAAGGCAGGGCAGGCGTGGGCAGCCAAGCCCCCCGGACACAGCCCAGGCTCTGCCCGGGGAGGGGGCAGTGCCAGCGGGCTGGGACAGTTTTATCCGGTTGCCAAGCAGCTGGGTCCCAGGGACACAAATAAAGAGAAAACCGAGTGTCCCGAGGGGGAGCCCCGGCTGCTCCGGGAGGGCTCTGCGGCTCCAGCCCGGGGGTCCCTCCCGGCCCGGGGGTCCCAGAGCGGAGCGGGCATCCCTGCCGGCTCAGGTGTGTGCTGTGGGATGGTGCCTGCTCCTGTCAAACAGGCGGGACAGAAGCTGTGCTTGTGAGGAACATTCTTATGGTTTTGAACCCACAAGTCGGAGGCCAGGAAAGATTGCTTCACAAATTGCGAAACCAGAGATGGCAGCGGAGAGAGAGACAGCGTTAACAAATGAAGAACCGCGGCTCGGTGAGAAGATGGTCCTGGGACGGTCCAGGAAACACCCAAGCGATGAACACTCGATAAAGATCCACAATCATGACAGCCAGAGTGGTCAGGAGCTGCATCCCAATACCAGGTTCCATAACTCACGATCAGCATCCGTCGATTCCCAGAAACGCCTTGTCCAGCCCAGCACAGGGAAAAGGAGAACACCTGAATATGTGAAACCACGAAAGAATAGGAGAAAGTGTATAAAAAGTACCCCAGCAGAGACGACACTGGTGAGCAGAGGGGATCTGAAGGGACAGAGCTCGGATCAGAGCTCACCCAGCATCGCCCCCGGGCTGTGCCTTTGATTGTGGCTATCGGAGACCGAACCTCGGCCACGAAATAAAACTTATTTTCTTTATTATTAATTCGGCTTTATCGTTGTATTACCTCTAAGAGGGGGTTGGGAGCCCACCCCTCCTGCAGAAGGCTGACTGGGGGCACACACCTGGCTCCCCCAGCCCCGGCTGTGTCTGTGCAGGCACTGAGCACTGTTGGGCAGAGAGAAAATCTGTGTCCAAGCCTTGAGCCCAGCACTGCGGGCACTCACTGCCGGGATGCAGCCTCTGTGCCTCGAGACACTGGAGAGTTTTATTTATCTCTGTCTGACCAGCAGCACCAGCAAAGCACACTCTTCAGTGCTTGCATCCCTCCATCCCTGACCCGGCAATAAGTGCCCTGTTGCACTGCAAAGCTGAGTACTCCAGCACAGGGAGCTGAGAAGATCCCAACCACCACACCATGGTGCCTCATATCCCAGTGATTAGAGCTGAAATAGGAGATCTGGCCTCAAAACCCTGAGTAATTCAAATAGCATTTGCCTCTCTCCAGTCTCCTCTGGTTGTTAGACACTCAGCCTTTCTGCATCGGTTTAACACCCACATCCAAGGCTGTCATTCATTCAGGAAATAATTTGTGGGACCTTATTTCTCAAAGAATTTGTGGGGTCTCCCTCACTGGAGATGTCTAAGAACTGCCTGGTCTCAATCCTGTGCCAGTGCTCAGGGCTGACCCTGCCTGAGCAGGAGGCTGGACCAGCTGCCCCCTCTGGTCCTTCCAGCCTGACATTCTCTGATATATCAGCAGGACATTTTGGGACACAATACCGTGAGGCAGAACCATTTATTGTACATTTATTTGTACATGATTGTACAAATCTTCAGGGATGCAATCACTTTGCACTACAGCCCCCTTGGTCATCCAGCAGCAGGCTGCAGTACAGGCATCTCAGCATCTGCTCCAGCTGGAAAGCAGATTATCTGGTGACAGAGAAAATGGATTTATCATGGCTGATCCCATTCATTTCCTAGATGACCTGCCAAGTGCCTGAAATAGAAATGGGGTCAGCAACTAGTAGGGTAGCTCTCAGTCACTGTCACCATATGTTGATATGATGATGGCTGGTTTATCTATTTACCTGGTAAATAGCTTACTGAAAGTTCTATCAGGAACAGGTCAAGGAGAGTGCAGACAAAACTCATAGATTTCTTCTCTTTATGCAATTGAAACCTGCATAAATATTTCTCCCATTTCAGGGAGGGTTTCTTCATATCCCTGAGGAAAGGGGACTGGATGAGTCACAATCAGCTGCAGCATCACTTTAGTTTTCTGTCCTACCAGGTCCAGCTGGAGACTGACTATTCCTTACAGGACATCACACATGATGCATTTTCTTGAACTGGGGGAGGAAAACTTTTGAGCACAAGAAACAGAGACTGAGAAGTGTTTTAATGAATGTGCCATGTCACACTGGTAGCAGGCCAAGTTGTGGGTTACGTTGTTGGAGCCAGGAGCTCTGAGACATCTTTAGTCCTGCCATGACAAAGGCTGTTTCAATTTCTGGTCCTTGTAATAAGTCCAGCTTTCTCTGCAGCTCATGGGTAATACTCCTCCAGCAGAACCCACAGCACTCTTTTAGAGAGATGTTATTCCTTCCTGAGGCAGGAAATTTCAAGCTTGTCAAAGCACTTTTCTGAGCCAACAAGAGCTACAGTAGAAAAATTTTGATCAAAAACAGGTGCACGGCTGGCTGGGAGGCTGAAAAAGAGTCACTGTGCAGTTTGCACAACCCCTGGGGAAAAGATATGTAACTCAGTGTGAGGAAAAGAAAATGAGCTCTGGGCTGAGTGTGGGCTGGTGAATCTGCAAGGAGCTGGAGAGCGACGGCTCCCTCAGCAGCTCACACTGCAGGCTGCAAACATTTCACAGTGGCATCACAGCTTGCCTGGCCCACTAGGGAGCAAATGTGCTGCTCCCTTCTTCCAGGATGGTGAAAGTGTAAGACATAAACAGCCACAATTATCCTGGGTTTAAGTCTTGGGAAGCCAGAGGCGAGGGTCTGGCTTTGCAGGCAAGGACTCGAGTGGAGCTGTCCTGCAGCTTGGCCAGTCCCTGCCAGCAACTCCCTTCGGGGGGGAGGCAAAAGGGACAGCAGAGAGCTGGGCTGTGCCACAATCTGCTCCGGGAACAGCACGACAGATGGAGCTGACTCTGAGCCTCGGAGTTTTGCTGAGAGCAGAACCGCTGGCAGATTTTCTTTGCTGTCACAAAGAGTGAGCATTTCTGAGCCCCAGGTTCTTGAGTTGGTTTGTATCCTGTGGACACTCAGTGTCCTTCAGGACTGTGAATGCCTCTTCCCTACAACCACCACTGGTTTTGAGTTGTGCTGTTTCCTCACTGACTGGGCATGGAAACAGAACCTGTGCTGCACGAAAATGGATCAGCTGTTTGTGAGAGGTCCTGAACTGATCACATTTTGTAGGTAGCTGTTTGCAAGTGCTGTCTGTGGCTGTTAAACCCAAAAGCTAAAATCAAACTCATTTTAAACATGGCAAGAGTAATTTGAAGCCTATGAATTTTTAAACAGCTGAGCTCTGGGTCAATTGAAAATCTTTCAGTGCACCTCTCCAGTAACAACATGTTTATGTGCCATGTGCTTTCCCTCTCTCTGTAACCGGGTTATAATCACTCTCTTTACAAAGCTATATGTGGTGCATGCACTTGCATGGCTTGCCTGCTCTTTTTGAGCCAGTCTGACAGCTGGCATTTGGTGCTCTCATCTCGGGGGGGTCACTGCCTCACCAAGGTGGGGTTGGAGTCTCTCAGCCCGGACTGAGCCACGGCACCTGTGTGCCAGGAGGGTGCTGGAGCTCTTGGGGTGTTTTTTTTTTAATTTAAACTGTGAAGAATCTCAGCCCTATCTTGAGGCAGTGGGAAGCTCAGGAACGTTGGATTTTCCCCTCTCATGGGGCAGGAAGCTGCTTTGCTCCCCCACTGGTCGCAGTGCCTGACCTTTATCTCTCCAGGGTGCGTGAGGATGGGGTGTGTGCTGGTCTGAGACCCCACAGGGCTGGCAATCACCTCTCACAGCCCCGGGAGCCTCTGGCAGATGCAGCTGCCCTGGAGCCCGTGTGTCTGAGCTGGGTGCAGGTGAGGTTGGGCTGGGAGCCGCCCCAGAGCCTCCCTGTGTGACACACAGGGAGCAAACCCTGCAACGTGCCCTGCAAAAACAGCTTCTTCTCTGCAAGTTTAATGGTTTCTTCTCCAAGTATTTCTACTGCCTGGCCAAAATAAAAGTGTCTAAAATTAGCTTCCCCAGATAAAGACATTTTTGTCATATTTGGTGCATTCCTATCTGGACACTGAAAGCCAGCTGTTTGGGCTGGGTGACAGAGAGCAATCTGTTTGTAACTACACTGATCTGGCATTTCTAGCCCTGGAATTAATAGCTTTTTTTATCTTCCTACATCCTAGGTTCATTTTTTCCATGCTAAGAGAGTGCCAGAAGAAGCATTATAAGCACTATATAATTAAACCCAGAAGTGCCTCACAGTGAACTTAATTGTAAATGCTAATGGCATTTCTAGCAGAAGCAATACCCTGGGGGACTCATTGCAAATTAACCAAGAAGAACTCAGTGATGTTGCTTCTATGGATTTTAACTGAATCTGTACCATAAAAAGGAGTCAAGAATTGGAGTTTTTACACTTCAGTTGAAATCCTCTATAACTGGGGTCATGGATTTCTGGGTAAAACCTGTGAGACCAGATTCAGAAGCCACCCCTGATTCTGTTTTTTATTATCATGTAACTTCCCTTACCAGGACATTACCATTACAACCCAATTTTTCCATCTGCTCTTCTGGCTCTACACTGGAAGTCATTTGGCTTCAGGGAGCGGTGTTGGAGTGAGGAAAGAGCTGGTGTCCAGTGTGGGGAAAGGGCAGAGGGGAGGCTGGCGAGCTGGTGGTTGGGCTAGTGCCTCCAGAGGGACCTGTACATCTCAGGGGAAAAAAAAAAA
>VXBS01001088.1:1202645-1227582 GCA_013400255.1 Sitta europaea | reverse complement strand
AAAAAAAAAAAAAAAAAAAAAAAAAAAAAAAAAAATGTTGATAGAGACAAAAATAACATATTTAAAGAATGCCCACAAAAATCCAGCGGTCTCTTAATAGCCATACTTTGCACATAGTTCTGCTCCTGATTTTCCAGCTCTGCGTGAGAAGCTGGCCCAGGGTTTTTAAAGCGAGTGTTTCAGACTTTGCTGTAAGTGGTGCTGCAGGGGCGGGAGCTTTGGCAGGCAGGCAGAGAACTGGGGAGTAGGAACCAGCTCCAGGTGAAAAGCCTCTCTGTGCTGAGGGCAGCTGCAGGCGGCTCCGGTGCCCCAGGGGGAAAGTGTCATCCCCGGCTGCTGGGGGAAACCGCCTTTGAGAGGGCAAGCCCAGTGCTGGAGCAGGCTGGGCTGGAGGCTGACAAGCTTGCCAGCTCCGGGTTCTTGCTCCATCCATCACCAACATCCCCCTGGAGAGCCCTGGCCGCCCCAAAGGGACAGCTGTCTGCCACAGCCACCTGGGCCACGTCACACATGTCGCGGAATAATTCGTGTTTGTGTAAGATATACATGAAATAAAAGTTGTACCTGTGAGAAAAATTCTTAAGGTTTAAAAACATCACCAAGCCGAACCAAGAAAAGAGGTTGTGAAACAAAAGCCAGCTGAAAGAAAGACCTGAATAACAAAGGAAAAGACGTGGCTCCTGCGGAGAGGGCAGGCCAGGAAATCGATGAATCCCCGATAAATATCGACAACCGAGAGATGAATCCTCGGTCGGTATCGACAACAGAGCCAGTGAGAGTCGGGAGCTGCAGCCCAGTACCAGGTTCCATAACCCAGGATCGGCATTCCTCGATTCCCAGAAACGCTTTGTCCAGCCCAGCCCAGGGAAAAGGAGAACACAGGAATGTGTGAAACCACAAAAGAACAGGAGAAACTCTGCCCCAAGCGAAAAAAACTGTATAAAAACTACCCAAGAGAGACAACATTTGTGAGCAGAGGGGATTGGGATGGGAGCTCACCCAGCACTGACCCCGGGCTGTGCCTGTCCGAGACTGAACCTCGGTCACGAAATAAAAACCTATTTTTTATTATTAACTCGGCTTTATCGCTGTATTGCCTATGGCAGCAGTGAGGGGCAGGGACAGGGCTCCGTCCCTGGCTCCGTGCTTTGGCACATCCATGCCCTGCTGGGAAGGGGCAGCGAAGGCAGAGACCTGCTGGACACAGCAGGGACCAGGAATTGCTGTGGCTGCGGGGGATTCAGAGCCAAAGCAAGGTTTGCTGGCTCCCAGCAAGGGCTGGTTTTGAACCAGCTGGTGAAAACACCATCCAGGAGGGTGCTTTGCTTTTTGCTAAGCTTATTCCAAGTCGCCAGCGCTCCTGAAATGCTACTCGTGAAACCTCAGTGATGGGGAGCTGCCCTGGGACCTCTGTGGGGTTTCTACACTCAGATGATTTGATGCCAAAGTTATGTGGTTGACTCAAAGCTTGGGTCAAGGCTGGAGGTAGAGATATGGCACAAACTGCCCCAAGATTGGGCATTCAGAATTATTTTATCTGGGATTTTTTTCCCTTTCTGAACTCCTTTTAGCAGTTTCTGGAGGAAAAGCAGTTAAGATTTGCATGAAATCCATCATGCCAGGTGTGCCCCAGTGAAAGCAGGTCCCTGATGCCTCACTATGTTATTAAAATGTCTTGCAACTTTACATTTCCTCACTAATAAGGCACTGCGTGGCTCTCAGTGACTGCTGAAGCATTCTCTCAGTGAGATGGGAGCCAGAGAGGATGGAACAGAGGACAGGCAAGCAGCAGCACCCTGTGCTGCAGGAGGAAGCTCTCCTGTTGGCAGTTCTGCAGTGCCTTTGGCCAGCCCCTGGGCAGCTCAGTGGTCAGTGGGCGTGCTGGGGCTCGGGCAGGGGGGCAGCAGCAGCTCCAGCACTCAGCCCTGCAGCAGCCACTGCTGCCAGCCCAGAGGTGCCCTCCCACGAGCTCTGAACCACTGGCACCAGCTCAGCTGCCCCAGGACAGAGAAGTTTTGGAAAAAAGCTTTAATTACTGGCCACAAACATTTGCAGTATTCTTGCCTTGGAGCAGCCGAGCTGTGGCCAAAGGGGTGGAACCCCGAGGGATCAGGGATTGTTAAACATGAGCTTATAGGCACACACCAGAAGTTTCTCTCTTGGCAGACCTAAGGTCTGAAAAATGTGTCAAGGAGAGCAGGATGTGCAGTTAGAACTTTAATAACAAACAGCTGTAATAAAGCCCGGGCTTCCTACAAGTCAAAATAAATTTTGCCACCAAGCTAAGTGGAGCCAGTGCTGCAGCTCACATGGCTTGAAAACGTCAGGGTGGAGAGGACCCATGTGGGGATTTTCATCCTCCCAGCTGAACTTTGTTTTTCCTTCCATCACCTTTTCTTCTTCTCCCATCTCCATCGGGATGCTGCTGCATCCTTTCATTTCACAGCAACAAAAACATTTCTCCTCAGATAATTTGCACCTACCTCAAGAGGGAGGTTTGCAAACGCTGTCTTCAATTCTGGATACTGGACTTCAGAGAACAAACTCAGAGACAAACGACCCGTTGAACTTCAATGTGTGTGACACTTCAGGAAAGAAGAGAAGCTCGGGCTCAGGTCAGGCTCTTGTGTAAACCTCTGTTTGGTCACTGAAGCCAAACCATCTAAAAATCACAGAAGACTTTCTTTCCCTGATGCATTTTATTTTCTTTTTCATTCCCTTGTTCATTTTGGAGATAAGCATTATAGGAAAACTACAGTAAGCTATTTTCAGGGCAGTTATGTTTTTGATTTGTTGGCATCTCTGTCAAACCCTGACTTGCCTTGGGCATTTAGCCCATGGATGTATCTCGAGCCTGCATAAGGCCCAAGTTTCACAGCCATATGCCCAGCCACCCTCTGAGTGAAGAACTTTTTTCTAATATCCAACCTAAACCTCCCCTGACATGACTTCAGGCATTCCCTCAGGTCCTGTCACTGGTCACCACACTATGGTTTTGATCTCAGAGTAATTTACAGTAACATACTGACCCAAGGGGGTGATGAGCACACTTGGACAGCAAAGCCCAGGGTCTGTCTGTAGATAACCCCAACAAAGCTGGGTTTGTATCCCAGGGACATGACCTGCAAGCTCTTTGGGGGATGCTTGTTGCTGAGAGAGCAGCAGGACTCTGCACAATCCTGACCTCAAAGGCTGTCCCAACCTCAGCAAACACCACTGGAGTCACCACTGGAGCACTCACTCAGTCCCTGACCCAATCAATCACTCACTCACTCACTCCCTGACCCAATCAATCACTGTTCCTCAGCCACAGCATCCTTTCCATCTGCCCTTACAACCTCTGCTCACACGTCAGACCTGCTGGCTCCTCGTGCTGACAGTGCCCAGGTGCTGGGGATTTGCCTTTAGCAGAGAGAACTTTGAAAAGCTGAGAGGGAGCTTAGACAAGATTGAAGCAAATTATGTGTAGGCCAGATCCTAAATATAGTTGGAATACCACCCTTACTTGGCTGTGGAGTCTTTCCAAACCAAATTCTTCTTCAAATGCCTTTTTAGCTGTTGGAAATTTAGCTCAAGCACAAACCAAATCGTTTTTCCAAATACATTTCTAGAAGAAGTAGATGTGACCATGCAGAAATAAAACTCTCCTTGTAGCTGCACATTTGATTCTCTCACACTTTGGGAGCTTGCTGCCAATGGCAAAAGGCAGGAGTGAGACAACCCCACCTGCTATCTCCTCCCTCTTTGTCAGGTGCTTTTAAAGCCCACACAAAACCCATCCTCTCCCCATCCTGCTTGGGAGAAGGCAAGGAACAGCTCTGTGGTGTTTAACTGCAGCTGGGGCTAAACCACAACAAGCAGTTTTCAAATTGCTGCTGCAACAATGGTCCAAATACTGCTTTGGGTTACCTGGAGATACTGGGGGAGAGTGTGGGTGTGATGGGTTTGTCCATTACAGTGAAGTACAAACAGATTTCAGCCTGTCCCAAACCTCACCCTGTCCCCAGCTGTCAGATGGAATGATAAAGCAAGGACACCTCCCAAAGAGATTCACTTAAAGGCTCGAAAAAACATCTGAAGTGTGATGATTTTTTTTCCCCGATCTAAAAAATTTGGTTTCTGAATTCCAGATCAAATAATTCTTGGCTGCCTCTCAAGATGCCCCAAACAACTCCAATGGCCCCAGGGAAAACAGAGTATTAAGGACAACACACAAAGCAGCACAAAAACCTTGACAGTTCTATTTAAAGTGACTTTATTAAAACATTGTTAATATAAAATGTGACCAAATACAATTTCGATTTTGTAAGAATGTTTAATAAAAACATATTCAAGAAAGAAGGAGCATCAACTCTTGTCAAAGCACAGGAAAAACCTACCAGGATAAGTAAAAAGTTCTGCAGCATGTTCTACCAGCTGGTCCCAATGTGTGTTAGGGTGGAGTTGGCCAAGGGAAGAGACAGGCAGCCCGGGTTCTTCCCTAAGAAGCTTTAAGGTATTACCAGAGATGGAAAATAATGCTCCTTGACAGTAGGAAACTTTGTTCTCAGTTCTCCCCAAATCAGAATAAGATCAGAATGTGCATCTTCATTTTGGATTTACTACTTTTCAGCAGCTGAACGAACAGAAAATCAGATTCACTGGTAACTGTAAACCCCAAGATTAACATTCATTAGCTTGGAAAGGAAGGTGTAAGTCAACAGTAACCATACACCTAAAGAATTTGTGTTAAAGTTGTTCTAGCTGTATTAGTTCTGGATGCTTGTAGCAAATGCTACAAAATAAAAAAAAAAAAAAAAACAGCAGTAAAGTCTAGGATGATAAGAACAAATATTTTCTGAACTGCTGAATACAGAGATAATATCCATGAACTACAGGAGTTTGTACATCTCAGGAAGAATGTGAGGAAGCTTTCAGAAGCCTGTAAATAAGAGTATGCTATGCAATGACTTCTCCTCTATGGCAATCTTACCATTTAGCTAAGGAACATTTTCAGAAAACACTAGAAAAAGGGGAGGATTTGGCCGTGGTGTTTTGGGGTATTTTTGGTGGGGTGTGGGGACAAGAAAAGGGGGGGGATATGCTTACAGCATTTTCCTTGTCCAACAAGTAAACTTTAATGCTCTGTCAGCACACTCTGCTTGCTCAGAGCAAGCAGCACACCAATTAGAGGCAAGGATTCTTCCAGGACATTGCAAACTCTGCCTGAAACAAGCAGAAAAATTCCTGCTGCGTCCAATTCTGCACATCCAACTGCCCCTGGCACTGAACCAAAGGTCGAGTGCTAATCCATGAGAAGCCCAGCAGGACTATGGCTCAGGAGATGGTGACCTTCTGACAGCCCTGGGTTTTGCCTTCTACCCCAAACAGATGCTGAGGGACTCTTGCTGAGGTAAGGTCCAGCCTTTGGCATTGGAGCAGACCAGTGACTGGCTGTGCACAGGGGAATTAAGGCTTCAAGGTGAGGTAAACACAGTGAGAATCAGTGTGTAAATCATGCTGCATTTCAGAGACAACAGATCCAAAGGACAGCTACTCTTGTTCTCTACATTTTAAACACCAAAGATCATTCCAAAGCAGGACTGGAGGCAATGCTGCCAAGGGCCACCTTGAGATGCCTCTCTGCACCTTAGGAATAAATGTAACCCAGATGTTGAACACTAAAGAGGATGAACCCACAAGGAGGAAAAAGCACCAAATTTGATGAGTCCTTGAGACGAAAAGCTGCTTAAAACCCAAAAAACCCCAAAAAAGCCTCACACTGCTGTGCCCTCCCATAAACAGAGTGGTTTGCTGACACAGAGGTAATCTACACTCCAGGAATTCTCAGTGCTGTAGTTCCAGCACTAGTACTGTGAAGAGTTATGCTCTAGTAAGGAGGCAGTGAAATTGTGTTCCCTGAAGAATTTCTCCAATTCCTTAAGTGCTGTCCCACTCCCTCCACACCCCCCCAAGTCTCCAATCCAAACCTCAGAAACACCATTTCCCCAGGTCATTTTTCTAACACTCTTAAGGTATTTTAGCAGATTTGTAGGGTACAAACACAGTGCTTTTTTGGATCCATCACTTTGGCAACGCCTTTGCCTTCTTCAGAAGAAAAGTGTCTTCAGTAAGTGGTACAAAAGAGACTTTCAAAAGAAACAAAATCCACAAATCAAAGCAATTCTGGATGCTTGCTTTCCATACTGTTTTTTGCTAGCTATCTGAAGTATGGAATGGGTTTCTTGCTTGGAACCACTGCATGTGCAACACTATTTCTTACAAGCCATGCTAGCAAGGTTTCCACCTAAAACAGCAACCTGGTCCTGTAGGTTCCACTGCCAGGAGACAGAGACTCTCATTTGTGTTTCTTTAACATGGGTACAGTAACTTCTCCCACCCTCTCCATACAGTAGCTACTAAAAATTTTAACAGATATTAAAAAAATATCCAAATGAAACCACACTTCTATCACTGTTTAAAAAACAAAAAAACGCATACGGTATTACAAAAGTTTATACAAAGGCAACATTTAAGAGTTTGAAAATTACTTCTAGAAAAAGACACAAATGCTAGTAAATTAACATACAGGGAGAAAGGTATTCCACACCTTCCCCAAAATTGGTTTGATCTGTTTTGAAGTATCTTTTACCAGTTGTCTAGAAAATCAAAGCCAGTCTTCAAGATAACATTGCTTGTACTAGTCTGCAAGGTAAAAAAAAAAGGAAATAAGATGTAGTTGTTAATTACAGTATTACAAACACAGTATTTGGCTGCCTATCTAAAAGAGAAAGTTTAAAATGTTGCCTGACAATATTTCAAGGTCTTCACCATGCTCTAGGATACCTAAGTACCTACACCATAAAACGCTAGGCATGACATGGAAAAATACTCACAGTGCCCCAAAAGGCAATTCCAGATAAAAATAAAAGTATTCTTGTGGTCTGCAGGCAAAATTTTTGGGTTTTTTTCCTCATGGAAAAAATTCATGAAGATCAGATTTTTAGACTACAGTGGGGATTGCAGAGAATGAAACAAACAGAAGGGGAGCATCATTAATTCAACAGATTGTCTGTTGCCATTACAGCCAGTTGTTTCCAGAAAATGACCCAGATTAAACTTTGATGGCAAGTTATTTACTGGGCTATCCAGAACACACTCACTCCTGCAGGGTTAGCCAGGACATTTAAGGGGATTTTAGTGTTTAGGAAGAGGCACAGATGAGTCTCTGGATTCTCCTCCCAGAGCATGGCTTCCCAGAACAGGGAAGATAATCCAGAAAAGAAGAAAGGAAGAAAATTCTTATCATACATGAAGTTCTCTGCTCCTCTGTTCCCATTTTCACATGGGAGGGTTGTTTCTCCACAGAGAGAAAAAACAGGCTTTTCAACTATTTCACTTATCTTGAAAACACTCACAAAGGAATTGAAACTGTTAATTTGTAAGAAAATATGATAAAGCCTTTAACTCAAATTCAAGGAGTACCATGTACTCCCAGATACAAGTTGTAGCCAGACAGCTCAGGAAGCATTATCCCTCAGCTTGAGAAAATGAGAACTGAACACAGGGCTTCAAATACTGGGGTGGCTTAAGTATTGTTGTCTCCTAAGTGCTGCCACCTCTTGCAAGCAGTTATCTCAGCCTGCATCCTTCTGACTTTACATCATCTTGTTTGCAATTCCAACAATCACAGCTGGGAAAAGAGAGGGGAGGCTGGGTGGAGTGCTGAAGGTGCACAGTGACGTGTCAGGCACTGCCAGAGTGATGCCTCAGATTTCAAACAGAACTGCACAGCTCTGCTTCAAGCACCACTTCTCTACTTCACAGTTTTCAAGCTTTTGATCTCTTTCCTTTTTTCCCCCTCACTGTATCATACCCTGCTGTTCCCTTTCTTTTCTCACAGATCAGCATCTGCTTTTTTAAATAGCTTCAATTGGCTATTGAGCTGCTTAAGGTTATTTTTTGTTGTTGGGTTGTTTGGGTTTTTTCATTAAAAAAAACATTGAGAAGGCTAATTCTGGAAGCTCATTCTATTTCTATTTTGGACTTTAAGAGAAAACACATTTGAAAGCAGTGCGGCTGCCTGGGACAAAGCACTGGGAAGTGGCCACTGCTTGGAGCAGCTGAGAACCAGTTCACCATTCAGCATCGTACCAGTAAAGGATCCCAGACCCTGGTTCACCTACTTTTCAAGTTAAATAGCTCATTCTTTCCATTAAGTGTTTTGCTTTTTCAAATACAGCCCCCAAACCCCACAACCTCTTTTCTGTGACACAGCAACTTGCTGTCAATGAGCTACTGGGTGCCTTGCCAGCACTTCTGGTGTTTGATCTAAACCGTGCCTTTATCCTGTGTGTTAAAAAGCACTTCATTGAATTTAACAAGTTAAACAGACTGTTACATAGACTTCTTCACGTTTGAAGGACAAAAAGCCATCGAGCTGAGCTATGGCTTAGAGCTTTTTGGAGTCCCTCACCTTCTGGAGGTTTTAGATTTTAATGTGCGCTACAGTTGTGAAATTCAAGGGTGGTGGGCAGGGCAGTACTCACCTGTCCAGGCATCTGGGGGTCTGTAAGCAGAGTCCCATCAGGATCCTCCTTGTCTGTGCTAGGAGGAGCCAGGTCCCGCGGGGGCTCGGGGAGGAGGAACTCCTCCAGGGGGCTGGATGGCAGCGGGGCCGCCCGAGGCTTCTCGCACTGCCGGGACACGCCGGGCACCGCTGCCCTCTCTGCCGGGCTGGGGCTGGCCTTCTCAGCCCTGGCCACCTCCTTTGGAGCACACTCTGGTCTGTAAAAAGAGGGAAGGGGCTTCTCTCCTTTCTCCATGGACTTGATCTGGCTGGGGGTCAGGGACTGGAACTCAGCCTTGTCTCCCTCCCTGGAGCGCTCGGCGTTGATCTTCCAGAAGGACAGCTCCTCCTCCTTCCTGGGGGCTGCCAGCCCCTCCGAGCCCGGGGGCTTGCTGGCCTGCGAGCTCTTCGGGGCTGGCAGCCCAGGGGCTGCTTTGGCAGGCTGCCTCTGCTCGTGCTGCAGCTGGGCACCCGGCTCTTGGAGGGAGAGAGCGGCGACGCTGAACTCCATCTGGCTCTGCCCGGGCACAGGAGAACAGCGTGTCAGAGCCCTGCACACACAGCCTAGACCTCCTGAGCCTACTGCACACAGCTAACACCTCACTCCACTGTGAGACAGCTCTCAGACAACACATACCACAGCCAAGCTGACTTAATTTCTCCAGAAATGTCCATCTTTGTAGTTTTATAAAAATAATGATTTTTAAAAGTCTGAACTGCAAGCAAATATAAAAGTCCCAGACCTGCTGGACAGGAGACAGAGAAAGCAATTGTATTGATGTTACTCAGGGCACAACGTGCACTGTAACATTAGAACAGCAGCATTGAAGCATTGCAACAGCTGCAGACGCATTTTGAAAGTCAGAGATGCTTTACATGAAAATTTTAAGCAAAAAAAGCTTCAGAGTGTAAAAAGGCAATCTTCCATTACAGCCTTTGAAATAGCTGGCTACAGATCCATCTACTTCCAAGATAAAGGATTAGATGTAATGGGTATGCACAGGTAAATATGTTTATAATTCTAATGCCCCCCTGAAGGAAGAGAAATAACCCCAGTGGGACCAGCTCTCCACCTATTCCAAAGCCCTGGATTGTTTGCACTTGGAGTGCACAGAGAGCTGAACCCATTTCTGAGAGGCAACACTGGACTAAGTAAGCAAGTGACCATAGCTAATGCATGACAAAAATCTTACAAGTGACAGAAAAGTGAACAGTATTTCAAAATGTTTGTTTTACTTACCACCACTGCAGTAAAATGATTCTCAGCTAGCTAGACACTCTTCAGGCTAATAAAATTAAGCCTTATTACCTTCTACACATATGTAGGCATATGTGCCAGGAAAGAACAACCTAATACCCAGACTTGTGTTTGTAAAAAGGAACAAAGAATGCAAGGAAAAAAAAATTGCCTTTACTGTTAAAGCTATGCTGTTGTCATCATGGGCCTGACTGTGTTTGAAAAAAGCTCAGAAGACTTGTAGCTTTTGCTACAAATGGTTGAAAGATACTTTGGAAGTTCATTACAAAACTGTGATGCTTTTTCACCATTCTACTTCATTGCCCAGCCTTTCCTGAATAAAACTGCAGCAGCACCTCTGGGCTTCAGTCTAAAACAAGTCCTAGTTGCACATCACATCATTTTCAGGCAGTGTTTGATCTCCAGTCCCACATCTTTGTGCATGTTGAGTTCAAAGGGACTCCAGATCTGGCAGGACTCACAGGCAGAGTAGTTAATATTCAGAAACTTCTCATCAAAGAACAACTGTTAACCCAGCAACTGATTATTTATAAAACAATTTTTTTAAACAGTCAGCAGCTGACTACACATCGTTTGATTCATGGACTTAGATCTGACCTTTCCAAAGAATTAGAGGCCTCGTTTTTCCAAGGCTGCAGGCAAGAAAGCACCCAGCTCTGTTTCCCTGAAGAATATCCTGTGCTATCAAAAGATGCAGAACATAAACAAGCTGCAAGTAATTATAGCTCAGCTAGAATAAGGTGAGTGCAAGGATACATGAAAGTCTTATCAAACAACTCAACACCCCACCCTGCCTGCAAAAAGCTACGAGGAAAAACCTCAGTGTTGTGATTTATTTCTTTTAAACAAATCATGATGTAAAATTAAGAGCAGGACATTTATCCATACATAGATTTTGCATAAACAAACCACAGATGCAATGGTGTTGAGGATTATTTACAGTGACTGCCATTCCCTATATTAAAATATAGGGATTTATTTCCCTAAGCTCATTTGGCAGTACTACTGAATAGTGATTTACCACCCTGAAGTTAAGATGCTTTAAGACTTTAAAACTGATAAAATCCCAGCTTAAAAAAACCCACAACACAATATAAAATAGACCTGCAATTCCCCAGTAGCCAAGACAAAAAAAACAAAAGACAGATTCCAAAAATCAAAGACAGGTTTAAAAAAAAAAATCCATCTTGGAAGACTTTAGTCATGCAGGAATTAAAGCAGTGCCACTTTTTGTCCTTCAGCAGCCTGCTGTCTCTGAGGAGCCTGTCCTGGGGCTCACACTGGGGTGACAGTAGCTGAAGGCCACCACAGCAGCAGCCACTTTCAGAGAATGATTCCTTCAGCCCCAGCCCAAGGGAGAGGGAAAATCAGAGTGCAGAGAGGCCACCACAGCCCCAGGCCCACCAGGACAGTGCTGGAAATAAAATTCAGGGAAAACACCGATGGAAGGCAAGTATGGGTCCATCCAAACCAAAGCTAGAAGAAGCAAAGCAAGGAGCTGGCTCTGCATTTCCACAGCAGCCAGGCTCCCAGGCAAAGCCTGCCCCTGTGAGAAGGCTGTGGAGCTGCAGCCACCCACTGCTGCTGGCTCCTGTTCTTCTTCAGGGGCCAGAATCTCAGCCCAGAGCTGTGCTTGGCAGTGGCCCCTGCTCCTGGGGTGGAGTCCCAGCTCAGAGGGACCTCCTGACACTGGAGACTGCAAGCAGCCCTCAGCCAGGCATGGAACAATCCCAATGGAAATCCTCCTGCAGGAGTCTTCATTCTGCCACGAGGGAGGCAAAGACAAGACTACCCCGACAGGTTCTGAAAGCTCTGTGTCTCAGCAGGATGTAAATACAGAGGCCACAGGGATAGTTCTGCTTCTAGCATTGAACTCCAAAAGCCAAGAACTTCTGGGCACCAGTCACAAGAGATTCAGTTTTCCCTGATATATATAATGCCTCTGTTTGTCTGCTGAGGGTATTTAACACATCCAAACCCCCAAGAAATGTGGCTGACGAAAGAAAATGATTAACAGGCATTATCTTTCCAGTCCAAAAATTGGCACTAAAACACCCTCCCCCACAAGGAAAAACCAAAGCAAACAACAGAGCAGCAGCCTAAGTGGAAAGAGAATTTCACAGAGATGGAAAAGGCCCACGTGTGAAACACCCTGTGCTGACATCTAAGTAATGAGTAGTACTGTACACTCTAATGAGTCACTAGACACTACAAATGTGATTTTAATTAGAGTTCTGCTCTCAGTTTCTTACCTCAGAGTGCAAATTGGCAATTGGTTGCGTCAGCAGCAGAAGGAAGGAAACAATATTTAAAAGACAGCAACCTCCCCCCCAGAAATGTCCTTTTCCTTTGGGTTTGCAGCCTTGCAATGCCTTGATGCTCACGGGGCAGAGCTGCTGGGGCTGCACCTGCAGTCCAGGGTGGAGCTGCCCTGGGGAGGCAAGCACTGAGCAGGGGGCTGTGATCTCCTGCTCACAGGGGGTCTGCCCTCCAGGCACACATTCCAGACAGGGGGTTCCAGTCCCCTGCTGCTTTCATTGATTTTGTATTACTTTACACGAGCTGCAGTTTCTGTACGTGTTATTCCCCATCTGAGGAATAAAATAAAAATATTTTCTTTTTCCTACCATCTGTCCAAATGGTATTTCTGGGAATTGTTCAGCCCAGAAAGTCTCAAGAGTTTACAGACAGACTAGTACTGTAATTTCTAGAAATCATTGGAATTCAAATAAAAGCTATTAACAGCAGCAGTATTTTCAAGATATTGCAAGAGGAAACCTTTCTCAACACATTAAGAGAGAGGGGGGAGAGAGTGCCTGTGAAAGCATGCACAAAGTATTTTGAGGTAAAGCAAACCTAGAAGTCTGTGCTCTTTTCAGTCTTATCCCTCTGGTCCCAAACCACTGCAAGGGTTTAAATAAAGGGTGCCCTGTCTTGACCATTTTTCTGTATCATATAAATATAAATAACATTATAAAATTTGTTTTTAAAATTTTAAAAATTTTAAAACTTATATAAATATAAACAACATTATAAATTGAAGGTTTTAGCTTTAACAAGTTGCATGTCCATCTTTCCTTAAAAAGACCATATGAAGGTATTTGGGAATTTACTAAAAAATTTAGACCCAACTTCAGTCTCAAAGCAGCAATAACCCCCACAATGGTAATAGTGGTGGTATAAACTCATGGGAAACAATGTCTGCTGGAAGAGAGGCAGCACACACTGAGAATGGCAGGATTTAACAATCCTGTATGAAATCAGGACTCAGCTCATGAGTACATATTAAAAACAAGATGACCACAAAGGACCCAGGAACTTTTAAAGCATCTTATTCACTCATCAGGAATGTGTAGTATTTTACTAAGCAGTCATGCAAATACAGCCAAAACAAATTGTTTTGCTTGGCAGGCTGAAAAATCCAAATTGTTGAGACAAAAGCCACTTGTTTTAAGCACAGCCTGATAAATGCAGAGGTAAGAAAGCCAACTTTAAAAGATTTAGAAGATGCCTTTGCTTTGCTGAATGGACAAAACCAAAATAAACAGAGGGTCCAAAGGAGCTGCAGTTTTTGCTTTGTTTCCTGTGCACACCGTGGGTGTTTTCAGGATCCTCCCAGAGGCAGAAAGAAATCCTGAGGTCAGCAGAGGCAAATTGCAAGGGCAAAAAATAGAGCCAAGCACTCAAACCCAATGTGAGTAATTTCAGTCCCTACAGAAGGACGGTGCCAAAGCTGTGCAGTATGGAGCTCTGGAGGAAATTCCACCCTGGGCTCTGCTGCTGTGAGCTCAGCCCAGCCTGCCACGGGCACTGGCACTGCTCAAAACCAGCAAAGACTGAGGCAGCAAACTGAATCCTTGCACACACAGACTCAAACCAACCCTGAACACAGCTTCTCTTACCACCAGCTGGCTTTGGTGGTTGGTTTTTTGTTTTTTTTTTTCTCAAATATAATAGTCAACAGAGGTTTTACAGCACTGTGTTTTAAACATATGTAGTCTAAATCAGAAAGGGAAGGCTAATATCAAAAGCTTGTGGATCACTCTCCTTCTAAGGAAGCACTGCCATTTATGCCAGCTTGGTAAAAATAATCACACCAAATTATAGCTTGAAACAAACAATTATAATATCATGCCACTAAGGAAGGAAGGAAAAATTATCTTCTGCCACTGTTTTCCTATTTAAAACAGAACACCAGCTAGGGCTTGTACAAAGAAGGATACTGAAGACTGTCTTAATTTTAGATAAAGGAAACAGTTGGCAAAGCATGCTTGTTTCAAGTGGAACAATGTTGTTTTCTCCCTAAATCATTACTGGGATCAGATCACTTCTGGAGCAATATAATCAGGGAATTCAGACAGGGAGGCAGCAAGCAGATTATTGAACAGATTGAAGCTTGTCACTTCCTCATTTTGCTTTTTTTTTTTGGTTTGTTTATTTTAAACACACCTCAGAGGCTTCTCTTTTCACCAAATACCTGAGGGCCTGTTGAAAATGGAAGAGAGTCGGCAACTATTCTACCTGTATCAAGAAAAACAGATCTTTAGATATGCATGTGTCAGTTTAAAGCATTTGGAATGAAACCTATTTTCATTAATAGCATGAATTAGAAGAAAATTGCAATTTATTGCCATGCTGCTCAGTGCATTCTATGCATTAACTGAGGTGGCAAACTGAAATATTTTCTGCCCATTACTAAATTAATTAAATATCCCCCCCCAATCTAAAACCACAAAACCCATAAAGTTCTGAGTTCAGGAAGAGCTGCAGAGGAATTTTACTTCCAAGTTCAGGCAGGATTCTTGTTTTCCATTTATATCTTGTGGTCTGTGCTGAGTTTCACTGAATTTTTACTTCAAACAAACCAAGAAACCTCAAAGGCAGAATGTCATCTTTCACCCCACGGAAACCTGAAGCCATGAATAGAATGCCCTGGATTCAGAAACCTGGCTAGAACTCCAGTTAGAAATGCAACCCCCATTTCCAGAGATGTTCTGTCCATGAGGGCTCCACCCCTGAGCCAAATCACTGCCTCCAATTCCATCTTGGCTTTCACATGTCAGCCCACTTGCCAAGGGAACTCGCCACTTCCCGAGGCTTCCTTCAGAGAAGTGCTACCCTTATCCACTAAAAACATTATTTTAAATGCTGTCTAACAGCTAACTCGGCAATTTACATTGTAGCTCCACTTTGTTTGCCTTGTTTGAGGGTTTAAAAATAAAAAGAGACAAGAAATACTCCTCTAAAAATAGTGGAGATATTCACACAAGCGTTTGCTGCGATGGGAGTGACTGCAGCCAGAGCTCACACTTGTGTTTAAAATGAGAACACAGAAAGCTGACTTGGAACACAGGTGAACTTACCAAAGCCTTCCACAGTGCTCTGCACAAACTGACTGCAGTCCAGGACCTGCTCTGTGGGTCACTTTGATCCCATGCCAGCAGGGAATCCATGGCACTGGCTACAGTGAGGAAAATTCATCCCTACCTTATCAACCAGAATCCCCACTGGCATCCCTGAGAGCCTGCAGCCTGGAGAGTACAGCTCTCCCTCTTCCCTACACTTCTCACTACTCTCAGTTTCCATCATGTTACATACAAAAAATACCAATTTCGCTGCTTTATTTTTCTGTATCTCAGTGTTTAAAAAAAATAGATAATAAAAGCCCACTGCTTTCACTGATTTACATCTCTACTTTGCTCTGCAAAAGCCACGTTCCCTTCCTTGGGCATTCAGGCAACAGCAAGCTAAAACCCCAACCCAAACAAAAAGCTCTGCATTAAAGGGAGAGCAGGGAGAAGAGTATTGTGGAAAGAAAAAATCCATCCTGGGCAGAGCTGATGGAAAGGCAAGAGCCTGACAGCCTTAAGTAAGTGGGAGCAGGTCTGGCTCACAGGACATGGAACAATGCACTCCAACTCCCCAGCCCTCCCCAGCAGCTCGGGCAGGTGTCCTCACCTGGGACTCTTGAGCAAGGCTGCTTCTTCCTCAGCTGGTCCCTCATCAAAAACTGCCTGCCAGCATTGCCTCACTAGAGCACTGGCTAGGGGAGATCAAAGAGTGAGCACAAACATCTCCACTTGGGAAAGGGAAGACCCAGCAGTGGGAGGATTTGGTTGAAAGATGGATACAATATGAGATACTGGGAAAAAAACAAAAGGAAGAATTCACAGGCACCAACCAACCCTGTAAATCCACACAAAATGGATTCTCTGGGCTTCTGCTAGAGAAAAAGCAACTTTTCAGCCTGCAGCTGTGACACAGCTTTTATTTCTGGTCAGCAAGGAGGGAGAGGGCAAAGAGGGAAGCACAGCCTGACCAGCCATGACAATGATTCTAAAACAACCTCCTCCCCTCCTCACTTTCTTCAGTGTCCCACACAAGTGTCCCACATCACCCTGTGCTCCTCAGTTCACTACAGGAAAGGGTGAAACCTTCACCCTCTTGGCCCCTCAGCTGGAGACACCACGAGGACAGCAGAATTCCTCTTCTTCAGAGAGGGATAAACCACAGGCTGGGTTTAAAAACACTTCAGTACACATACAAGCATTTAAAAGAAAAGAGGACTATCAATTAAAGAGAAAATCCTTTCAAGTTGCAGATGTATCTCATCATGGATCACTGGTCAGTGCATTACATGATTCCTTACCTCTAGCAAGTTCAAGTATTCAGAACTTACAAAATATTATCAAGACAGAGCTTAAAAATACAATTATGGCTGCCACATTCCCAAACCTCGGTTTAGTGTTTGGGCTGATAAGTGTGAGAGAGACAACATTGCTGTCTCCAACATATTATTTATTTCACCTCACTCTCAATGAGGCCAACACTTTTCTGGCATTTTCTCCTTTCTTGGCAGCTTCACCCCAGTACATTCACATTAAAAACCTCTTCAATATTATACTAAAAGCCAGTGGCTGCTTCTTCTAAGGGTCCTGAAAGACAGGAGGGCTTTCCTGAGTGAGCAGGCTGCCACTGCAGGAAATGCTCCCCTGGCTCCTGAACCAGCACAGCTCTCCAGGCAGTTTTAAGGCAAGTGCAGCCTGGTCCTGGTTTCTGTTGAAGCACAGCCCTGCAGGCTGCCAGCAGTCACATCCAGCTGTGGGTCAAGCAGCTCTGCAAGCACAGATGGGGGCAGCCACGGGCAGTGACCTTGGGCAGGGAGGCCTGAGTCTCAGGTCAACTGGATTAATTCAGTATTCACTGGCATTTCCAAATAATTCCTCTGCATTAGGCTAAGATTATATTCATAAGGTCGTACATGATTATCTGCATTGTTCAAGGGCAAAAAAAAAAAGAAAGAAAGAAATAGGGAACAGGGCAATAGCAGCTTTCTCTGGCAGATAAGGGCAGAAAACACAAAGTCTGAAATGTGTGATTAAATTGACGTTCTTGCCATACCCAGTTGAGAAACACAATGAGCTGTGGTTTTGCTCCCAGAATTTCTCCATCTGGAAGAACTAAACCTGATTTCCCACCACACATAGGGCACAACTGTGTTTCCTCACCCTGCAGGCTCAGAAAGATGGAGAACTCTGGATCTATGTATGAGAATCCCATCACAAATAATGCTTTGATGAAATACCAGAAACCCCAAAACAACCCACCACAGAAAAAAATGTTATTTTTTTAAGAGAAGAAAGAATATAAAGCTTCTAGCATGGCCCTAGGTTAGCAAGGTTCACTGTATTTGTCCTAAGACAGGCTTCCAGGGAATCCTATTCAGTCACTAGGTACCTGCACCTCTCTCACAGCTTCACCTTCCAGCTGCTTTACTCCTGACTTCCAAAGTGAAATGCAGATATGTTTATAAAGTATCTCAGGCACTGGTCTTACTGAACAAGGAAAGTTGATTAAAAAGTTTGCAACAGAAATCCAATAATTTGTGATGAATTTGTTTTACAGCTGTACTCAAGGCCAGAACATCAGTTCATGAAGTATGTTTTGTGTTTGTCCTGGTGTAAATCACAGCATACTGTTTCATTTCCAGGATGGTCACTTTTTACAGCTTGCACAGCTAAAGGTGACATTAATCTATCAAGTATCAAAATAAAGACAATAAATGCAGAAGGAACAGTATAAAATGACAAAGCAACATTAAAAAAACCAACAAGCTATTTACTTACCTTTGTTTCCCAGGAGAACGGAGCTGAGTGTTCATCTTGCCAAGTTATGTCCTGAAATAAAATTCAAGAATGACTAAAAATCAGAAGAGCAGCATCATCTCCTCAGGAGCATCACAGAGATGACATTATGTTCCACTGCTGGAACTGGAACAACCACTGCTACAGACCTGACTACAGACTGAAAGCTCTGCTTAAACATGGCAGGGGCTACATTTTAAGACTGACTGAAAGCAAGTCCTCTGAGGGGAAGATTACCAATACTATCCCAATTTAATCTACAAAACAGATGGAGTTTTAACCTGGTCTAAATCTCCAGAAATGGTTTCTCCACAGATAGATTTTAAATGTATTATATTTCCAGTTTTCTACTGGCATTTCTTTGGCAGCCACCAGTGACACACAGGGACACAAGGAAAGGAGAAGGGGTCTCAGGGAAATCCAGTGCCATTTCCTCCCTTTTGCAGAGCAGAGAACACTTGCACCACCAGGCAGGAGTGGGGCAGTGGGACAGGGACCCCAGAGGACAACATCACACCACGTAGGGATGGCTGCTCTGAAATAAAGAGCCACTGGTGTTGAAGGAGCCACATGGCATCCACCGCCCAAAATCTGAACTGCATTCTTCCAAGGAGCTGCATTTCTGAAAATAACCCCAAACAAGCTCTTTGTACATGGCACGCCCTCCAGAAATACATGTGGCCCACACTGAAAAAAAGAAAGGGTGGAAAATAATTTGGAAAATGATTGTTGTTCATATTTGTTGAAGAATTACAACAACATGATTGTGCTTCTATTCCTGGTCCAGGCTGGGACTCACTGGTACCTTGGGTGGTGCCAGGGCTGGAGGCAGTGAGCTGCAGCCCCCCCAGGGAGCAGGACACTGTATGGAGGGGAAACCAGGCAGGATTTCACACTCCTGCTGCTCAGAGAATAGCAGAACTCAGCCATGTTTTAACACAGCACAGGAACCCCACATTTCACTGTGGCTGCTGTTTTCCTCTGGTTTCTGGTCCCTGCCTTTCTAGGAATGTATTTCTCAGACATCTGATAACCTTCTCCTGATCTGCCCTCTCTTATTCCACTGCAGGCAGATTTTTATGGCCAAGAGCTAAGAGATCGTGATTAGAAGTGTGTAAAACCATCTCCTAAACATAAAAAACATGTCATGCTCCAGCTATTACTCATCTGTGAAATGCAGGGTTTCTAGCAGCAAGGTATTTGTGGTACACATGAGGGTGATCCCATGCTCCTGAAAAGAACTGGGCTGATGGAGCTCAGCTGAGAGGAAAGCCTGGGCTCCTCTCAATCACATATTGTGGCCAAAAGGAAATTTGGTACAGGAGATTTTTGCCAAGAACACAAATGTAATACAGGTTCTCTCGATCCAGGAAACAGATTCTCTTTAACATTTAAAGGAAAAAAGGGAGCAAAAGTCTGCTTTTTACTGTCTGTCAGCATTTGCACTGTGGTGTGCTGCTGTCTGCATGGGAATGCCACACCACTCGTGTGATGCCTCACAGCAAGTGTGTAATTATTTCAAACCCCTTCTAGGACAATATTCTTTGCCTCTGAAATGGAGTTGGCACTTCATTTCTGAAGCATGCATGACAGGGATCCCAGCCCAGAAGGGAAGAGAGATGGGAGAATCAAACCCTTGGCTTGAGTCTCACACACAAGGCAGGACTACAACATTTCTGTCTGCATGGGGTCTGCATAAATCAGGGCTTGACTTCAACCACAGCTGTAGAGAACAGAGGTGAATCCAGAGAACACTGTACCACTGCTGTGTGCAGTCACAGCACCTTGAAGCTGCATGTGTGCAGGCACAGCTGCCAGTGGGTTTTCTCTACAGAGTTCAAAGGAAGCTCAGTCCTCTCACCATTTACAGGACAAGCAAACTAGCTGGGGACCAGTCTTAAACCTGACAGTGAGCCAAGTTCATGCTCATGCTGGAGCCAAGACATCCAGCTTTCCTTTTGCTGTGTCTGAGGCCAGAGGAGTCAGCACTGGGGGCCCCAGTGCTCCTGTGCACCCCTAAGCCAGCAGTGACCCCGCTGCTGAGAGCAGCCCTGAGACACAGGGCCAGCCACAGAGGGGCACACAGCACAGAGGTGTGAGGCTGCCATGCATCATTCCCTGCAGGACAGGGCAGGGCAGCTCCCACTTACAGCAGCTGATGTCTTCTCAACCAGCACTGCCCTTGCTGTGAGCCCAGCCTCCAGCACAGGCAAGCAAAGAGCTGCTGGAATGAATCACTGTTGGTAACTGTTGTCCAAAGTTCTGGTCAGAGACAGAATCCAAGAGTTTCAAAGATTATATAAGATGGAAGCAGTGGGCACTTGTGCCCTGAAAGGAAAGGCTCCTGTGTTTTTGGCTGAGCAGGATGGCTCCTGAACCTCGGGCTGCACAGCCCAGCACTGCTCAGGGCAGCAGCTCCAAGGAGCTCTGTCCACATCCAAAGGATCTCCCATGGCACACAGCAAAGAATAAAACAGGATAAGACACGGCTGGAGGTCACAAACCTTGAAGCATTTGATGTCTGTGGTTATTTGAAGAGCACTTGGGGCTAGGATGAAGGGGACAGTTGTCAGGGAAAGGAGGGAAGTTTGTGGCCCCCACCTCACACAGAAAACATGCAGAGGAGCAAGGGAAAAGAGAAGATAAAAAGAGAGGATATTGCTGAACTGTGTGACCTCAACTGCCTGATTCCTGTTTATCACCAACAAAATAGGAGAGGTAACTTTGGTTTTTTGTAGAATAAACAAGTTCTTACATGTTCGAAGAAACTGGAGCAAAAGAATCAACTTTATCAATAATAACAAAAGTGAATTATGACTGGAAATTCTAGAGAAAAAGGCTTCAAGTTTATTTGTCATCAACATAGATTAGAAAAAATCCATATCTGATCAGCTTTTGTTTTCAGCACACAACAATGCCTTCTTCCAGAAGGAAGGCAAATAAACAAACTTTTGTTCACCAGAGTTAAAAAAATAAAAGAACCTATTTGTAAGAAATGGAGCCTCATGCAGCAAATTTCAAAGCTGAAAAAGATGAGTGAAGAAGAGAGGCAAAATGTGGTCTTACACTTGACTTCGACAACCAGCTGCAAAATATATAAAAAAGAATCACAAATTACATTTGCTATATGTAGGCAGCTTGCTACAAAACAACATCTGAATTTCAAAATGGAAGACACTGGCAGAACCCTGCCTGTGTATCTGACAGGAGCGTGGCTCAGCACAGCTGACAGCAGCTGGCCAAGGCACAAACCCACCCATAAATGCTGCTCAGAGTGGTTTCAGAACAGGACTTGCTGGTGATCGAGGTTTTACTGGGCTCAAAAGCTGCCTTTCATCTCTGGGTGTTTAAAAAGCACAAATCTCTAACAGGCCCAATTTAAAAGTTTGTGCTATATTGATTATTTGTTGCTTTAAAGCAATTTTAAGTAGGGAGGTAAAAGGGTTGATCCTTTGCTTGGTGTCAAAGCTCTTAAGGCTGAAGGCAGGTAACTCAAGCTCTCCTCTTAAAACACAATGAATGAAGCTAAGCAAACTCTCTTACCTCCACATAAAATGCTTGCCACTTCCTAAAGCATATGGTATTTTTTCCAATGAAAATTTAGTTATTTCACATCCAACTCTTTTACTGCTCAAATACTGAATATCTATTCAAAGAAAAAAAGAAGAACTAAACAAAGGAAAAATCAGACCTTGACTCCATGAGTATGTCACATGTTTATGGATAAAGAGGGATGGCATCAAGAGAACAGTGAGAACTTGCTGTAAACTGAGATTCTAAACTCTCTTTCACTGAACCAGAGAGAACCCAGTGGCATCAGCTGACACCAAATCTGCTGCATTATCCAAGGCTGGCCACTACAGCAGGCAAAGGGTGGAAGTCTCTCACATCCTGCTGGTCTTCCACCTATTCCCCTCGTGGTTTATGGCATATTTCAAACACAATTTATCTATATTACATTCGTGCTCAACCTCAGCTTGTATTTCCAGATTTCTCTCTGCTCACTTAACCTTCATTTCTACCACTATTGGCACTAGAATAAAGAAGTTATAAATTGAGAAATGCCAGCAGTTGGAGGCTGGTTGGGAAGAGGAAGCTCTGTAGCAGCATCCAGCAGCCCTGGGTCAGGAGGCCTGGGCTGCACAGACACAGAAAATGATGGTGAAGCTACAAAGAGACTCCTGTGCTGGGCTCCTGTGATGATAACAAGGCAGCAAACAGGACAAAACTCATTGCATGGGGTGTGAAACGACCCTGTTAGCCTAATTCTCTTTTGAACCTGTGTTCACAGTGCCTGCAGGGCTTCTGCTACCAACTCCAGGACTGGGGATGCTGCAAGGAGGATAAGATGGGAGAGAAGGAGCAGTGATGTAGACATTTGCTAAGAGTCACACATGGTGCTGCAGTGCCCTAGCACTATAAAATGACTGGATCATGCTACAGGATGGCACAGTCCTGTTACTGCACATCTATTTTCTGTAACACCCTTCCCACACAGCCAACTTACTCAAAGGGGTTTTGAAAATGTAGGAGATGTTTATAGTTTGAGAACTTACAGTCCTGGGCTATGAGTTCAGGAGATAAATTTGGTGTTAGAAGAGATTTACAGGAAATGGTGGGGGCAAGAAAGAGGGAAGCAACTGTCCAGAGACACAAGACTACCACATGTACCCTCTGGACCCCCTTATCATGATGGTCACATTCCTGAAAATGGGATGGAAACAGTGAGAGGCCTGGACCAGTAAATCAGTATCTTCAGTATTCATCCTGGATTTGCTTTCTACCAAGTCCTCCAAAGAACACGAGGTCAGAGAGATCAAATTTCCATGCTTAAGCAAGCCCAGGTAGATCACTACAGATTTCAACATCAGTTAACAGGGAAGATGAGCTGTGGCTGGAAACGTGACACTTTTGGAGCAGGTATAGCAGCCAGAACATCATCAGACCAAAACACCCTCACTGACAGCTGCAACATGCACAGGGGATTGTGAGGCTCCTCTCCCTCTCCTTGCCCCGGGATGCCAACAGCAGCAGCCAGGGAGCAGCAGGAGCAGGGCAGGTGCTGAGCAAGGGCTGGGTGGCCACGGAGAGAGCAGCACGGAGCCCCGGGCACAGCCCCGAGCAGGACACGGCAGAGCTCCGCAGCCCGGGGAGCTGAACCGCCCGCAGAGACGGGAGAGAACGATCTGTGAGCCAGGGCAGATGTCCAGCAGCCAGGGCCAGTGCCAGCAAGGCAGCCAGGGCAGAGGAAGCGATCAGATGAAGAGCCAGGAAAGGCTCCAAGGCTCAGTGGTACAGTTGGAAGAATGGAAATGGCTAATGCCAAAATGAGTGGAGTCTCTTTTTTTCAGAGAAACAATTTATATTAACTTCTGCTTAGAAGTCAAAGAGGAAGTCTGTTGAGGCAGATGCTTCCAAAATTAAACACTTTGTATCAAGTATTTGGACGAACCCTGCTTCTCTGGTTGATGGCTACAGAAACGCTAACATGATGCATATTGTAACTGTATTGGAGGAGAAGAGGGGAAAGAAGACAATTTGCCCAGTTTTAGATGGACTCTCTAGATGCTTTAGGAAATTACTGTTTCCATACAGCACAGCACAACAGTCTACAACATGCTTGCTTTCCTTCCAGATCCACATAATTCAAAGCAGAGAGCAGAGCAGAGCTCTCCAAGGCTGGGAAAACTGCACATACTTATTTTCCACACTCCTTAAACTCTTTCACAACTGACTTCAGATTTAAGTTTCTTTTCAAAGGTTGCTTGCACAACCAAATCTGTTGTCTCGTGTCCCTCTACACCTCTTTTTGGCCATTACTATCAAATATTTATCTACGATTTTGGGTATCATGAACTGGACAAAACTGAGCTACCTCGTGTGCTTTAGATAGGATGTGAGTGCAGTACAGCATCACACCTTCCTGACAGGGGAAACGCAGGCAGCAGCCTCCTGGCACAAAGCTGGTCAGGAACCACGATGCCCAGCAGCAGTGTGCCCCACATGCTTCTTAGAAATGCAAGGGATTTGGAGAGCAGCCTAAAAGTAGCACTGCTCTCTTTAAATTGGATTGGTGATTACAAATGCAGAAGCAGATTATTATTATTTTCTTCTGGTAGAAGCCACGTAACTTAATTAACAATAGTTCACTTAAAGTTATTACATGGACATAGTGAAAGAAACCAGCTCTGTAATCATACAAGAATAAAAGAATAGAATAGAAATGTAACAGAGTAGAGAACAAAGGCAATCAATACACTTAATAAGAGACACAGTATCTGAAGAGTATCATCAAGCATTGTTAGCTTCCTCTTCAGCTCGCTCGGTAAGATCACGCCCTGCTCCAGACCGGGTGCTCTTTTACTGTGGATTTCCAGAAGGGCTTCGCCACTGCATAGATGGCTCTCAGAAGGCTCAGAATCCATACTTTTTGCCATCTATCTTTCCACACCCTTGTTTTTCCTGGCATGTGACATGGAACAGGCTGCATTTTTTTAAGGTGTCAAACATGCCAAGAGCTGGAATGTTTTCAGTGTTGTATTTTTAACCGTGTCTAAAACTAGAAACGAAAAGGAAGAGATTCAATTCAGCGTAAACATTCCCTACAGCCCATTTTCAGCAAGGGACTATGTCCAGCGCCAGCCGCGGTCATGCCCCGCCGTCGGGGGAACTCAGACTGTCCTCTTCTCTAAGTCTCCTTTCTGCAAAATCCACTTTCAGCAAAATCCACTTCAGCGCTATCGCTGCTTCCCTGCTTTGTACGGCGTGACCCGGTGACTGTGGCGCCGGAGGGAGGGGGAAAGGAGCCGCGCTCATCACCGGGGCGACTCCCGGAGCGACCCCGGGCAGGACGGAGACCCCGGGCAGGACGGAGACCCGGGCAGGACGGAGACCCGGGGCAGCACAGAGACCCCGTGCAGGACAGAGACCCCGGGCAGCACAGAGACCCCGGGCAGCACAGAGACCCCGGGCAGCACAGAGACCCCG
>VXBS01001088.1:1168587-1202251 GCA_013400255.1 Sitta europaea | reverse complement strand
GGTGGCAGCGGGGCGGTCGCTGCCGGGCTCGCTGCCTCTCGGTGCCCCGCGGGCTCCTGCCCGCACTCCCGTGCCCGCAGCCCTCCGTGCCCGGGCAGGGAGCTGCGGCGTTCCCACGCTAGCGGAGCCCCAGGAAAGGACGTGCCTCAGCCGGCAGAGCAGCGCCCTGCCCGAGAACCTGCCTGTCCGCTCTCCTAAAGAAGTCGTACGTGTTTTTTAACACGATAGAAGGTCCAGCAGCTGCTGGCAGAACAGACAGGATGCGTGGCACAAGCGCTTTTGTCCAACTCCACCAGCTAGGGGAGGCCTCTGGATTAATTTGATAGTAAAGGTGCAGTCTGAGCGTAAAAAGTCTATGTTGTTGGCATTAGTTACATTGGTAAAATAGATTCCTAAAGGCTGAAATAATTAGGTTTTCTGGCCTCTTCCTCTGCTGTACAAATGCTTGTTTCCTGTAACAAGTTCTTATTTTGGCAAAGGATTCACTGAGGCCCTGTTCACAAACTCCCAAAAGATGACCAGTCTCCTGGGGTGGGGGAAGCATAATTCCTTTCCACAAACAAACAAGAAAACCCTCAAACCCCAAAAAACCCCAAACCAAAACAACCCCCCCGCAAAACCAAACCAAAAAACAAACCAACAAAGCAAAAAAAACCCAACCAAGCTTACCTAAGATAGGCAAATATGTCAGAAGATTTATGTGATACTAAATCTATTTTGACTTTTGGCCTAGGCAGTTGCAGGGGAATTTTTATTATCTTCAAAATATATTACAAAGTAGCACAAATACCGAGGTTCAGACTAATGGTTTTTCATTGCTTAGCCTATTCTTTTTCCTCATTCTGCTTTCTTTAGTATCATTCTTAACAGATAAATGACTGGGGCTGCAATACATTAATGTTCCCATTTAAGAGTTCAAATGGTATCACTAGACCAGCTGTCTAAGATGACACAGAAGAGGATGGAAAATGATAATTAGATTTCTCCACATACTTGGTTCTTAGGAGGCAATTACAGTTCCCCAAGTCATCACATACCAGCCCAGTTATATAATCCTGTTTTGTTTGTTAAACTTGTTTGAGAGCACTTGACTTGAGCTCGCTTTCTTTCTGAGTCATCTGCCCCCCGCCCAGCGAAGGGAGCCTTTGAAACGCGTTAGCAGGCACACACCCAGGCACAGGGCTGTGACAATCACCCGAGCCCTCCCGGGACCCCCAGCAACCTCTCCTGCTGCCACCAGGGGCTGGGCACGAAGTCAGCCACAGGAGTAAGAAACGAGCACAAGGAAACCCAGACAACTGTGCATGGTTTGTTTGCCCAGGCAGGTTTTTTTTCCTCCCCCATCGCCCCTTCTTATGTGAAAAAGCAGTTGTTCCACTTCTTTTTTCCTTTACATTTCTTTTACTTGTGATAAATATCCAAGTAAGCTTGTTCTATTAAAAAAACCCAAAACAAGATCAAACCATTTTGACCATAATTTGCTGTTCAAAATAATTTACGAAGTGGTACCTCGTGGCCTTTATTTGTATAAATTATACAACAACTATAGTTTTTTTTAAACAATGAGATGAGTCTGTGTTTAGTACTTCAATCATTGTTCTCAGGGTTGGAAAAGTCTCTGACACTGATGGTAGGCTCTTGTAAGAAGGTGAAATACTGAAAGAGAAAAAATATTTTATATTTCCAAGATAAGCATGCCTCAATATTTGTGCAGACTACTTTTAATAAAAACCACAACTTGCTACACCTGCACTTTAGAAATGTCACTCCTTAATGAATACTGAATTTTACTCACTTACAAGTAGATTTTTAGCCTAAGTTTGACAAAGATGTCCTTGAATCTTATTTGCCTTCTTCATTTAGGAAGGGATTTTATAGTCTAATGTAATTCACCAGGCTCAGAACCCCTGATAATAAAGTTAAATAACACTAATCAGTCTGAGATGTTTGGCACTAAGAGCAGCTTCAGAGTTCCAGAGTCTCTCCAAGTTGGACCAGACCTCAGGAGATATGGGATCTAAGACCCTGTTCAAAGCAAGGGCAACTGGGAAGTCAAATCTGGGTGTCAGGGCTTTATCCTGCCAAGTCCTGAAAATCTCCAGGGGTGGAGCCTGCACAGCCTCTTGGGGCAGTCTGCTGATGAAAAGATTGTGCCAAGTCATATGCCATTTTACCCACAGGAGAAAATGAAGCAAACCTCAACCCAAATCATTTCCTCAGAGGATAAGTCACAAAACTGAATGTCTAGACTACCACTCTGTGTGTATAAATGTAAATCTTGTCTCATCAATTCCTAAACAGTGATAAAAAACACACTGAGAATCCTTTACTAAACTTGTAATTTCTAAGTAACGTTTCTTAGCATTGATTTGAATTTTCCACATAGTCTTTCATATTTTATTTCCCTATTCCCCATCTGAACAAAAATATTTACCTTTTTAGATTCATCCAGCTCCTTGCTATTTTGCTAAAAGCTTCAGACCCTGGTGCTGTCATGGCTTCAAAATCAACCAGCTGAAAATGCAAGAAAACAAGAGATATTAAGAAATTACTGGTTTTTTAAGTTCTCTGACTTAGGAAGGGCTTTGAGGACTATGTTCTTGGTACAACAGCAGTAAGCTCACAAACCAGTCTGTGCCCTGACTACTTTGCCCCTTACCATTCATTTGAAGTCACATCCAAGCCAGGCACTAAAACTCTCTGTGGGATTTGCACACCCCAGCACAACCAGTACTGGGAGCTACACTGGCCATGGCTACTGAATGACTCTCCAGGCACCAACAGGACTCTTGGCTACTGTGCAGCTTTGACTTCAGAGCAGCCTGAAAATTTTGCCAGAAGTCAGGGACCAGCTTAGCCCTTCTAACAACTCTGGCAAAAACCAAACTCCAGTTTCATTCAACAGTTTCTTCCATGTCCTGAAAGCTTTTCTAAAAAGAGGTTTACTGGTACCCAGGCACTCTGTTTCAGGAAAAACCCTCAAATGTAAAGATGTCCCCAGTGCTGCTGTAAATCAGAAATCCTGCTTAGTAGTATTCCTGAAACTCTGCCTGCATAAAATCAGTCAACAAAACACTCCTCTATCAAGTCCTAGGAAAATACTCAAGAAACCCCACAGAAATGTTTTACCTCAGCTTGAACTCCCACAGAATGGGGAAGATACCAGCTTAATGGGGTACTGAAAAGCAGCTTTCTTGCTGCTAAGCAAATGCTGTGCTCTTTAAAGCTACTAGAGTTCACTGTACTCAAAGGGGCACATTGTTTTCTGGGCTTTCCAGAACAAAAGAGAAAATCATCCTTTCTTCAGTTATACATGCAGGGTATTTTCTTCAACAACTTCAACAATTTTACTGATTCTTTTGACAATACATTGAAGAGACAGAGGTCTTCTCACTCCTTTCATGCTGAAAAGGTAATACAGCTAACAAGCCAATTCTTGAAGAAAAGGAAATCCTTTATTGGGCAAGGTGGTATAATACTCAAATGTAGCCAGTTAAAAACCAGGACTTCGTTTAAATTCAGCAGAATACAGAGGGGAAGGAGAAATCAAGAGCAAATCCATTTCTACCTTACTAAGCCCTAAAAGCTCTACCATACACTGAGAGTACACACAGAAAATTTCTGCTGTGCACCAGAAGAGGCACTAATTCTGCCCCAGTACTCTCAGAACCCTTCCCAAAACAAGCTGGAAAGCACACTCAGCACACTGGAAATGCTTCAGGAACAGATTTGTAATTCCTGTGGGACCAAACTGCTACAATCTGACTAATCCAAATTACTGCACATACCATCTCCAAATTCACCAGCTGTCAGAATAGCAGTGGAATTTCCAACACTCTCTCAGGCTGCAAGACATCCTAGCATGCAGCTGACCCATCTCCAGCAAATAAGCATGCAACCTCTGTTCATTCCTACAGCCCCACATTTACAAGTATTACTTCAACCAGCAAGACTGAGCTAATGTACTTTGATATTTTGATACTTGCCTTTCCTTTAGGGATTTTTCCTGATACTTCTTTTCCACTTGCCATTAGTGCTCCCATGATCACTGAATAAGCTATCACACTGAAAGAATAAAATTAAAAGCAACAAATGGAGTAGAAGTTTTTCCATAATGCTATTTCAGACTTGAAAAGAAATGGAACACAGTATTGTTTCACAGAAGGCTATTAAACATCACTCTGCTAGTTACTTTGAAAAGAAACAAGCACAAAACACTTAAAAAGTGAAATGGCTGTAACTATCCAACATGACTAGAATGAATTCATGAACCTATGGAGTTTTACTACTGTTTCTACAACAATCAGAACCATATTTTCAGACTTTGGGGGGCTGAAAACAAAGCAGACTCCTGCTCCCAAGATCAGCTGTAGCCCAGAGGAGTTTATGACTCCACTGCAAGAGCTAGAGGCACTGTAAAGCTGTTCTGTTATTTAAGTCTTTTTTGAACTGTGAATCTTAGGCAGAATATCTCTTACTTTTTACATTCTATAAGATAAATGAATATCTGATTATAAAATCCCAAATTCTCAGGGGTTTTCTTCATACTGAGCTGTAACTAGGAGTAAGATTAAAGCTGTTAAGTGCTTAAGTGCTTTGTGGAACAGAGACTCAGAATAGTTTTAGATGTAAGCAGTTCTGCACTAAACTTGAATTCCAGTTGAAGAGTTCTGTGACATATGGAACTTTATCCTACAGTTTCATTTGGTGACCCTAACAGCTGCAACAATTTACTAAAATAATATTTTAATGTATTTCATTAAAATAAGTTATGCTGAAGTATATTTCATCTTAAATACACCTTTCAGAAAAACTTCCTAAGTGAAATTACAGTGGTGTAACACAATAAGGATTAGAAAACCAAGCATTACAATTTGAAAATGACACTTCTTAATGTGTGAGCTGATGTCTATAAATACAGACTCCTCATCATTTTAAATATACATGCAGCTATGAATAGTCACCATTAGCAATTACAAACTAGCTTTTAAAACAGTACCAAGTCAGTTCCCATTGTCACAGCAGCACAAAAGAGAGGCTGTGCAGGGCACACAGCTCAATTAAAAAATAATATTAATATTAAAAAATACATTAAGATACTGCAAGACATTGTACAGCAGGCATTCAAGGTAACACATGATGAATACCAACACTAACCTTGATCCTCTTGAAAGTGGCATTAAATTATAGAAGTAATAAACTAGTGACAGGATCAAGTTGCAAACAGCATCTACTTCCTAAGAGAAAAAAAAAAGGGTGAATTAAAGACAATTTAATAGCCAGGTAATATCTTATAAAGGTACACATTGCAAAGTCTTAAGTTACTACAATTCTTTTTTAAGAACCATTTCAAACGTGAAAATGTCAAAGTGAAGTTGAAGTCTGATTAAAAGATGTTTAAACAAACTACTTTGTTGTACCTTTAACATTTAGGTGAAACACAGTTCATCTACACACCTATCAAAGGATGAAAAAGAAAGAGCACAAACTCAAATGCAGTGTCAGATTGTCCTGGCACATCCAATTAACACAAACCCAACTCTGGTGCTTCTCACAAATTTGTGTTACTCATCCTCTGTGGAACCACCACGAGCCAAATCCTAAACAGGACTTACAGGGATGATGACAAAGGTGAACACAGATCCATGAGAAAAATAAGGAAAAATCAGGACACAGTGTGATATTGAGACCTTGCCTGGACACACTCTAGTACTGCAGGCAAAGCACAGGAAATTTTAAAGTAACAGACAGAATTATAGCAACTTCTTATGGTTCTTGTCATAATTGGGTTGAAGTAACTTTATTACCTAAGAACTTGGTCAAAAAGTGTTAGAACAGGGACTATTAAACAGAGAATATGAGAAACATAAAAGGCTTTTAAAGGAATTAATAACTCCTTAACAGCCTTACCCCCAGCTCTGCAGACAGAATTAGAATTTTTCCTTTAGCTGTTAGATCCTTATATAGTGCATCTATTTCTGCATGGTACAGCTGTGTTCTCTCTTCTGTCGTCTGAGTTTCGACAGAAAACAGGATGTTCCCCACTCTGTTAAGCAGATGAAAAAGAAAAGGAGGTAAGACATTTTTTGAATGGAACTTGATGCATATCCAGGGTAAATTACAACTCTACTACACTTACACATCACCTTTTTCCCATCATCTTCCTTAAGCAGAAGATTATGTGCATTACTTCCCATTTAATTAAAAAAAACAAACCAAAAATCACTGAATTAAAAATGCTACATCACATTCTAAGTTTGAAAGAATATATAAAGACTGCCACCTAATCACAGATAAAGTACTTCCACTGAAGAATATCTAACAAGCATTAGTGTTTCACTTCAATTGTGGGTAAAAAATAAGAAATACAAACTTTTAAAGTATCTTCACTGATTTAGCATTTTTGTACAGAATGTAGAGTGCAGTTTTCTTCATTTCTAAACTACCAAAATGGGATTGTTTTGGTATAAAGCAGTTACAAACTGTGGATCAAAACAGACTGAATGATACTGAACAGAGTTTGCCCAGAACACAGTTAGGCTATTTACTGACACCATAATATTTTTTTCAAAATAGTGAGGCCATATATTTAATGCCCTTTCACCATATACAAGCCAGTGATTTAGAATGCAAAATAAAAATCCAAGAGATGCATTAACATTTTAGCAGCTAAGTTTGGATTCCATGCCACTCATTGAAAGCAGACAAATTCTAGGGAAAAACCCAGTGCATAGAATTTTAACTTTAATTATAAAAAGTTTTTATTTAATAGCATGACAGCACTTGTGAGCTTCAGAGTTGCTCATTTTTCAGAAAGACAAGGAATCAGAATCCATAAAGTGAGACATTTACTATCTCTCCCAGAGAGTGACCCAAAGCCTCCTGATTGCATTCCCACACATTTAGGTACTATCCAAATTTTCACTTGCAGACAGAATGTCTGCAAACATCTCAAACATTAAAAAGCCAAAATCTCAAACAGAAGAGAGTGTCTTCTGTTCTTAGATCACAGAAATTTCTATTCCATTCAGAGCTTCTCTGCCAACACAAAAGACAAGTTCTCACAAGAAGAATATATTTTGATTTGTATAAAGACTGAGGCATTTGATATTTTCCCCTTTAGGAATTTTATAGTCTAAGCTGAAAAACAAGGTCTCTTTTCACTTTTGTGCTATATGTTAGAGAATCAGCTCAGTTCTGTCAGTGTTATCCATATTCCCTTTCTGTCAAAAACACAGCAGGAATCAAGTCCTCAAATGAACAAACTTTAGTTATTTACAAAAATGCCACTATGAAAATCCAAGCCCACTTTATGTGAGCAGAAATGGCATTTCAGACAATTAACTGCTGATAGTTCATCATTGTTTAATATACCCTAACCCCTGAAACCAGCAACCATACATACTTATCTCCTGTTATTGTTATTGTGAATCCATCATACTCTTTCCCTTGATCCTTCAGGCTGGGCACTTTTGTATTCACAGTGAACCCATCTCTTGTTTTACTGTTAAACTGCTTCCAAAAGAAAAAAATTGTAATATTAGAGGGAGCAGAGACAGACACTGCCTACTTTGCTTTGAAACACATAAAATACATGGAGTAGAAATGAATGTGGACACACTTAGGGAACAGAGCACAGTTACTGTCAGTGACATTACTCCAGTCATCCTTTATTTCTTTCAGAATAGAAACAATAAATACTGAATGAGGCATAGTGGCATTCAACTTTATAACTGAATAGTGAATAGAATGTGCTGTTATGAAAAGCAACTGCACAAAGCAGTTCAGGTTGTACAGATTCCTCCCCAAGCTGCAGGTTGCTGGTCACCCCTTGGTGCAATGATGCAAATGGAAAAGCAGGAGTTTGAGACCCCTTTTTGTGTTTATACTAAGAAGTGGCTGCATTAGTCCAAGTGTGAACTCCAGAACACAACTCAGAGTGACAGTTTTTTAATGTGATCCAGTTTCAGTTGATGTTTATCCTCATCTTTATCTCTAGGTTTAAGCATTTTACAAAGCTACATTATCTAAGAGTAACACTGCAGCCAGAGAGTCTAAACCAGGCAGAACTGCACTGAAGTAAAGCCAGAATCCCAGCTTTCCACAGGAGCATTCAGCAGCTGCCCAAACAACCAAAGTACATCACTATTAGAATTCATTCATTTTATACAGGCACTAATAAAGACCATTAGTGCTTACTCAGGCAGTTATGTGCATTAACCCAAAACCTGTGAGCCAGAGTGTTTTGTTTCAAGAGAATCTGCATTTATTTTAAAGGAAATAAAGGCTCTAATGATACAACATTCCACTTTGATACAGTTTGGAATGGGATTCAGGAGACTCAAACCAGACCAAAATGTACAGGTATGGAATCTGGGAAGAATATTTGCTGCCAGTTGAGAGATTTACTTTGAAATAATAATGTACAGTCACTATGTTTATATATTTTCATTATTCTCTTGGAGTCACCTGTATTTTTAACTCCACTGGTAGCACTTTTTCTGGCCTACAATTCAAAAGTAACCACATTAGATGCCCTACAGGGTCCTACTTCCATATTTGTGTGTCAGTAGGGAACAATTAGCTGTCCATCCACCCCAACAGCTACTACCTCTTCAGCAAAAGCTTTTATTACAGTTCAGTTTGCACCCTCTTGGCTTCACCTTTCAAAGCCAAGAACAAGACAGCAATATCAAAAGGACCTCTGAAATTAGGCTGTCTTCAAAGAACATATATTCACAATACATGATAAAACCCACTGAAAAATTTAGTGCTTAAGGCACGGAGCTCCTGCAAAGATAACTGCAGTGCATGAGTGAGCACTAGTGCCAAGAACACATGCAGACCCAGACAGCCTGGCAGGAGCAGCAGCAAGGCAGCTTCAGAGCTCTGCTCTATGGCAACACTGCTGCTTTGCTTAGAGACAAAATTCCACTGTGGACACACGAGATAAGAAAGTAAAGAATTTGTCTCTATTTACCATAACTGCTTCTTCCCAAATTTTATTCTGCTCTGAGTAAAATCCTGTACAATTCTTTAAAAAGACATACTTTGTAACTTTATTTCCCCAACCCCAAATACTTACACACTGCTCACCCTAGATTATTTTGGAGGAATGGAGGGGAAGGGAACAACTTTTACTTAAACCCAGCTCAAGCCTTACTACTCAAGTAGAGATAAGAGTAGAAATCATTTTGCAGGTTATATACCCAAAGCCCTTTGACAAAGACTCCAGCAGCAGGAAGAAAACCTGCAAGTTTCCCACTCCTTTTTAGTCTTCCTAAGCTCAGAAATATTATCCAGGAATTCATTTTAGCTATCAGTCAGCACTCCCCCACTTCCCTGTGCCAGCCCCATTACAAACTGAGCTGCACCACTGAACCTAAAAGCAGAGAGCTTCCATATTCCTAATTTTCCTAATCTTCCAGGAATATCAACCAGTTTTTTCCTTCCTCTTGTACAGGCACAGAGTGAGCCCACTATGACCACAAACCCTCTTGGCTGAGAAGGCTGCCTTCAAAGAATTACATTTATCATTTTGGTTTCCCATAATTTTGTTACTGGTTCCCAGTTAGGCCAAGGATTTCAAATATACATCACACCCATCTGCACAGATCAAAGGGAAGGTCCAGCCCTAAATACACAGATTTGCAGTAACCTCAGCTAGTATTTCCAGCTACTCCCTTTAAGTTATATACAATGGTTTTATTTTGAGGAACTGAATATCTCCCAGAACATATTTTATTATTTTTACCATATAGTAAAGCTTTTCTGTAGTTTACCTTCATTATGGGAAGGAGATCTTCTACTTTATGTACCTTTTCCAAAGCTTCTCGAACCTCTAGCAGTCCTTTTGGATTATTAGCACTGGAAAAAAGTTAAATATGAAACACATGTAGCATTTCTGGAAATTCACACACCTTTAACCTATCACCCATAGTGAAGCAAGTTACTGACAGTTAATTATTTCTCTTCTGAAAATGTGTTCCTTTGTACTTGTTCACATGCTCTCCTATATTTCAAAAAGCAATTTTCTCCTATATCTCAGTTGATTTTTTTCAGCTCCAAACCTCAATTTCAGTATTTAGATTTATCTTACTCTTGCAATAGGCCACTGTAAAGCATCAGGGTCTGCAGGAGTGTGTGTGGGCAGGGGGTTTAGGTAAGGAAAGGTGTAAATACTTCAGATGCAGGCACAGCTCACAAAGAAACCTGTTCAATTACTGTTCTAATAATTATTAATTACACTATACCAGACTTTAGGGACAGAATTTCAGAAATCACACCACAAATTGGTCTGATCTAAGGTAAGATGCTGCTGGGCTTACTCTGAACAAACTTCTTAGCAACAGAGGACAGACTGCCAGTAACTGCAGAACTTAGATATTTTCAGCAACTATCAGAAATTTCTAAAACTTGAACATTTTTAACCGATATAAGGAGCTGTCATTTTTTGATATTTAAGTAGCATGAGACTGAAAAACAGAACTCAGTATTTAATATAAGTTACCAGGCCAAAGGAAAATTAGAGGGTTTAAAGCTAAAAAGAGTTTTTTTAATGTTATCAGAATATTGAGGCACAGTACTCAGTACAGATGCTAACATCAATTTTCCTATTATCTTTATCATATTATTTCATTCAGGAGTCTACAACTCTCTTCAGTTCCAGGACAGCATCTACCAGCTCATCTATGTAACAGATAGTAAAGACTCTCTGCTCATTTAAAACTACTGTTTCAATGAAAATTCCAGATCTTCTTTTCTCTTTTTTTTCCTCACTTCTTAACAAATTAATCTCAAGAGTCAGAGTAACTGTACTTGATTCTACCAAGAGGAAACCAAACATCTTTAATAAATCATATGCTTAGAAAGAATAGAGATCTAATCATGACAGAACCATGGCTACAAATTCAAAACAGTTATTAGTTGCTAGGTACACTGTAAATCACAGGGGTTTTTTCCCTATTAGTTTAAGTTTCTTTATGTGGCAATGAATACAATTTTCCATTTCCAATAGGAATGAAAACAATTACATATATTAAGGAAACCAGAACTTTACTAAATTAAGAAAAAAAAAAATCTTTCAGGCTTTGTGAAATGAGTATTATGCAAATTTCAGATCACTATTACCACGGAACAAAGCAGGGGGAAAAAGTTATAATTTACCCATGATAAACAAGGATCCTGTCTTTGATAAAATGGAGAATTTTCTCAAAGTACTCCAGGTACCTCATGTTGATGACCTGTCCCCTACAAAGAAAAGAAAGGGGTTTTTGAAGTCTTCTTTTTCCACCCAATGTTCCAGGACACAAATATTACTCATTAATATTTGACACAATTTTATTCACAGCTGCTCTGTAAATTAAAAGAATGAACAATGTAGGGTTTATCTACATGGTGGATTGCCAAACTCCCATTTTAAATACAGATTACTCACTGAACTTGTGTATCACTAGAATTGTTATTCTCTGATAAAGTACATTCCATGCATATTTCTATATTCTTAGTGTGCCTGATTCCAGCAAATCTTATCTATATGATCATTATCAATTTGCACAAAATATAATCTTCCTTAGACTCAGAGATACAACAGAACTGGAAAAGAATTCCCAGCTTGCACATCTGCAGAACCAACACTCTCCAGGTTACATATTTGGCAATATATATGTTGGACAGCTCTGACTGTCCACATATATTTTTCTTTATTCACCTATGTCCCTCTATATTGAAGTAATTTTGATTTAAACAGTTACAATGAAAACCAAAAACATTAAAAAGGTGCTGCTTTTTCCCTCGGACTACTAAGTAAAAAAAAAATAAATTAAAATGTGGCAGAAACCTGCTAGGATTATAACCACTCTGAGAGGAAAAATTACATACCATTACTGCATTTGTAGGAGTCCTTCCTCTTCTCCCAGTCTACAAAACAAGATTTTATACAGCAAGTGTTATTGCTCTCTGAGGAAGCAAACCCACTGTCAATCACAGGGAGCTGAGTACACCTAGCTTCTTCTCTCCACTTTCAGGGATCTCTGGCAGCTCAAGTCCCTGTCTGATGTCTCACATGACAGTCTCTCACCTTAGGAGGCCTGGCCTCAGAAAACCAGCAGAGTCAGACCTCAAAAACTGCACAGAATTAGAACTCACACACATATCTGCAGATAGGAAAGGGAGGCAGGGAAAGGAAGGCTGAAGACAAATCTAAGATACATCATTTGCCCTTGTTGTACGTCCCATCCTTTTCCATCTGCATTACAAAAATATCTGTACAACAGGCAGTACAAGGAAGTGGATCCTCCTTTAGTGTCATCTTGGAAAATACATCCAAAGCAGACCTATGATTCTCTAAGGCCATCTAGAAGCTGTTGCACCAAGAAAAGCTTTGGATGGGTGGTCAAAAGTGATCGTGTTTATTCCCACTCTTTCTTCTTGTTTAGTAAACACTACCACCAAGAATTCAAAAGCTGCAGTGTTCCAGAGTGTCTCTTTTTTTGAAAGAACATTAAGCATATCATTAATGTTTAGCTGATCACAATCCTTGCTTTGTCTATGAAAACAACTAAAGCTTTCCAAAACATTTTCTCTACTTTAAATCAAACTCACTAGCTTTGATCATTTAAGCCAGAAAGGAGACAAGCCAAATTCACCCTTGTCTGTAGACCAACAAAGAGACAGCTGACACACTTGCAGCTTGGGAACATTAAGACCTGAAAGCCTATCAAAAACTGAAGTGCAAGATGTTTCTTCACTGTGGGCCTACAATTTTGAACATTGATGGAGCTTATTTCAGACTTGTACAAAATGACCAAAACAGCTGTAACAGTACATCGTTCAGATCTGCCAGCAATCTCTGCTGAAAGGAAAACAAGGAAAGTACTTTGGCCACTCCAAACAGGAGTTCCTGACACAGAGATTCTGTACAAGGACATATTTCTGCAGATTAAATGTTCAGGATTAGTTTTAGGACATTAATTAAGTGTTGTTACAATGTTACACTTATTTGTGTTACACTGCCTTTCTGCCAACACAGATCACACCTAGAGATTAGGCTTTTAGAAATCAAAGCATGAAGAAACAGGTGAAGTGTGGAATGCTTCTCTGCCTCCAAGGACAGAGAGCTGTGGATTCTGCTGCACTGCACACACAAGAGAGAAAAGCAGCAAGAGCAGAGATGGAAACAAACGGAGCCCAAATGTTAATACTTGGCTTGAGTGAAGAGAGAAGCCTGAGTACAAGACTGTTGAAAAAGCAGCACAGCTTGCAAAGTAAATGATCTGCACTGGAGTTTAATGTTGCATTAACCACTCCATAAAGTAAAGGAGAGGCTGCTAGGGTCCATTCCAGACTGGAAGGAGGAGTGAGGACAAATCCTCATTAGCCTCTGCACATGAACATCAGAACATCACTATTTTTTCTCTGCCTGAAATAATTCTTGAGAAGGCTTTGTTCCCCTTATTCTCCTTTTTCAGTATAGCTTCTCAAAGAATAAAGAGCTAGACATCCATAAAAGCAGAATGACAGATCAAAGATTCAGTATTTCCCCTGAGGGGTGGAATAAGATGAAACCTGGCTACACATTTACTGCCACAAACACACTCTGCTCCTGTGATTGACAGTGATGTTGCCACATCGAGTCCATCACACTTGCACCCCTTCAAGGGAGGCAGCACTGGCATGACTTCAAACAGCTTTGCAGCATGGGAGAAGGTGGAACGTACAACAGTGGTTCAGTCTTTGACATTTTACCTTTATTAGCAAGTGCAACTGTTACCTTTCACAGGTTACTTATTTTGTCATTTTTGCTTTACTCTGGCCTGCCTTGAAAATAGCTATGAGAACTATGATTTTCCTCTTCACTGTAAATTGGTATTGAAGTTAAGAGAACAGCATTGTTTCAATACTGATGCTGCTGCCTTGGAGAGGCAGAATTCACAACAATTACTACTATGATGAACTTAATAAAATGTTTACATTTAAGGTAGTTTGGGAAACAAAAACAGCAGGTGAAAATATGCATATTCTGGATCCTTGGTAGATACTCCTGTAACTCAGTTGTACAACTGAAATTCATGAAAAAGAAGAAATGTCATGAGGGAAAATTGTGCACAAATCCCAGATGTTCCATCAGAAAATGTATAAAAGTAAAACAATAAGCACATTCAATGCTGTAAAATGCTGTTTCACAAGAAAACTGGTGATTTCTGGTACAATCCCTTAGTGTGTGTGGGAATGCTGTTTGAAACTCTCATACCTGATTAAGTTAATGTGATTATTGAAACCTCTGCTAAGGCTCCGGGCAGGCATTTGGTCCAACCAAAGCACAGGCTGGTCAGGGTCAGCTATCCTACAAAGGCAAAGGGTATCAACATTGGCACACATTTCAAGTCATGCAATATTTCTAACAGAGCTTTATTCACAGACAGAACAATTTTGGGCAAAAACCAGAATTCAGAGATTATGGAAAAGAATTTTTCCTGAACCAGGGTTTTTATTTGCCTTAGCTGCAACGGATCCTATGGTCTCCCACAGCTTTGCTTCAACTGGAAAATGCTATTCCAATTTTTTTCCTCCTTTATAGAAGAAGAACACTGGAGCATTTCCTTGTACCTACACCATCCTTCTCTTTTATCAGAACCTTTCTAGTTACAGAAGGGCAGCAAGTGTTCATGTTCTTGTCCATGACTGCAGCCCTTTGGTTTTCTGGAGCACTCATGACTGTGACAAGCACCCCAGGCTTGCTCTCTGTGCTCTGTGCCCATTACCTTCTCCACTTCACAGCAATATCAAACATGTCTCTCCACTGCATCAGCCTGGTTTTCCCGTTCATCCGGACCTTGGAGTTTGCCCAGGTCCGCTGCACAGCCTGCATCACTTCCAGGGTGGCCAATCCCATTGCTGAGGAGAGGCAGGACAGGGGGACCAACAACAGAAACAGAAAACCAGTTAGAGCAAATACTCAGTTTTGCACAGACAGGCAAACTGAAGCAGGAAAGCAATGCATCTACAGAAAAAGAAGGAACGACAAAAAGTCTGGGAGATCCTGATTTCCAGCACCCAGCTAGGTCAAGAAAAGCTGACAATGATTATTTTGAAAGAAACAGAGCATAAAAGTAATTTGCAGATAGAAAAGATATAGCATTCAACTATCACCACATGGACCTTGCCCCTGCTCCTCCCACCCCCCACATTTACAGAATATTTTCAGTATACCTCTATGGATCCTCTTATTTGGAAGAAATCCTGGTGTCTCATACTGCATCATGGAACCCAGATGATCAGCTACACATATGAGCTCTTGCACATCAGGCTTATAGCTTTCAAAATTCTGAAATAACACATCTCTTACAGAGGAGAAAAACATGCATCAGACATAGCTTGGCTATAAAAGTCCTGAAAGCATTTGGAAAACAAATCTGTGTTTTATAAACCAACACCATTTGTGTGAGAAACACTTCAACACAGGATAAAGAAAACTCAGACCCCCTCCCAGCCCACTGAACATACACAGTATGCTGCAGTTACACCCAGCACCTCAAATGAATTCAGTCTTACTGAATTCCAGGGCAGATTCTCCCCCCTCATTTAAAACAGGCTTTAAAAAATAAAAATTCTCACTTTATATGTGGCTGTAACCCTGGCTGTTCTTCATAGTTTTCTATAAGAAAAGGAAGATTTTTGGCCCAGTGATCCTTGAAATTTCCAGGAAGATCCATATCAGTGTTATACTCTGTAAGAGGAGTATCCAAATGTGCATGCAAATATCTAGAATACTCTGGAGGAAAGAAATAAAATTAAATACTGTTTGCATAATCAGTTTACTTATGCCATTACACAAAAACAGTAACCAGGTTACTTGTTTGTCAGTTTAACCCCATGACTTTAATAAGTCATTGTTTTTAGATAATATGATTTTGCTATTAGCCAATTTCCAAGATAGAAATAAATCTTTTCCAACTAAGTATCATAAAAGTCTACATTTATACAGAAATGTGTATTCCATTTTTGGACCTAGTTTTTAACTGCATGAACAATAAGAATCAGTGTACTTTTTTATCAACATACCTACTCAACAGTGCTCATGAGAATGTGCACTGGTTTCTCTAAATGACCACAATTACAAGCAAGCTTGCACTTTTAGGGTCCTTGAAGCATAGAGGAAAATTTTAAAAACCCAAACAATTCCAACTTACCTCGGAGGTATTTCACTTTAAGATATTCTGGACTGGCCTTCTGCCCTGGTAGAGGATCATTTAACATAACTTTGGTCTGAGCTTTTATGCCTTCATAAAACTGTCCCATTGCAACATGGCTGAGACCCTTCATGTACTGGCACACTTCATTGTATGGCTCCAGCTGAAGACACCTCTAGGAGATGAAAGGAACAAAGCAAACACAAATCAAGAGACAGAAGGAGTACCTTCAGATAATCCAACCTGTCTGGCCAGAAGACATGTGAAAAGATTTATTGATTATTAAGATCCACTTCCATAATTTTCTTTCAAATGCTGCTGAGCACTTAAAAACTGCTCGCAAATGTAAGAAAAAATATTTTCAGCTTTATCAAAGAGGAAAAAACCTGAAAACCCAAACCTTGCCAATGCAAATATGCTTTGCACACTTTGCTCTAACAATATTAACTGGGTGAAATTAGGCAAAATATACTTCTGAGAGTGTAACAAGTCATTTTGGGTTAGTTATATAGATATAACTGTCATTGCCCCCATTCATCTCTTCACCACTGCATGCATCAGTATACTTCTATGTTAGTCAGCTATTTACTCTGTTAAACACAGAGCAAATTCCTGTTTATGATTCAGAAATGAATGCCCCAATTCCTCCAGCAATTGCATGTCTTTACAAGAGCTTCTCCCTCTCAGAAGCTGAAGTATCTTTGCAGTTACACCAGTACCTGCACACTGCCTTGTAGGAGGTGAATCTGTGATAACAAAGTGCTCTCCTTGGGATGAGCACAGACTCATTTGGAAAGGGATCCTGTTTCACTCCTTGTTTTAGGAATATGGGCATACAAATAACATCTGCCTTTTTTGTTCTGTCTACAAAATAAGGCAGTTATTTAATGCCAGCAAAGATGGGCAAGACTTTGGCAACATGAAAATTCCTGCAAGCTCAATGAATCATGACATATGCTGAATTTTTCAGAAGAAAACACTGTAGAAAAATTAGATAAACACTGTAACTTACTTTCAGCTGAAAATTACAGACTAGTGCATTTTATCTTTCATGCAAAATGAAAAAACCTTAGGTTTCAAAGTATCAACAAGAACACAATTACCAGTTTAAAAAGAAAAATGAAACACCTCAGCCAGAGCTTGGTTTCACAAACACATAAAACAGTTAGAGAAATAACCTTAGTTTTAGCAAAATTTTTAATTCTAAACTGCTCAGTTTTATTTCTTAAGACAGACTTCAGAAAAAAATACTTCTAGTTCAAATGCTCACACACTCAGAATGAAAAGCTTTCAAATCTGTCCATTTTACTGCACTAGTTGAATACAAGACCTTGTTAAAACATTTAAATTCTGAGTTTGCTTAGGACCTGCTTACCTTAAAGTTCTTTAGTGCTTCATCTAAGCTACCATGATGGTAAAGCATCATTCCTTTGAGCTGCAGGGTCTGAACATGATTTTGATTCAGCAGCAAAGCCTTCTGGAAGCTCTCTGTAGCAGCATCAAAGTTGCCAAGCTCTCTAGGTGATTCCAGAATGCAGAAAGTGAAAAACACAGAAGGCAACAGTGGCAACAATATGACTTGTTAAATGTGACTTGGAGGTGTCCAAAGGGGAGATATTGTTGGAGAGAAACACAGCACTAATGGAAAATTTGTGTAACAATAGCAACAATTTTGCAACTATTCTTCTGTGGCAACAGCTGCACAGAGTTTGTACTCCCAGAAACATGTACTGAAATACAACCCCACAAACCTTCACAATCCTCAGCAGACACTGAAACTGTAAAAACACATACCTAACATGTTTCTTCAGAAACTAAAGTAAATAAAACTTCCACACAAAGCATTCTTGGGAAAAAAAATCTCAGAGAGGTCTTTTTAGCTTTTAAGTATAAACATGTTTTTAAAAATTTACCAGCTACTTAAATGGTGAGTAAGAAGAAAGCATATGGTGTTTGAAAACTGAAACTAAGAATTTATTGACTGGAATTACTCCATGTGCAGGACAGCTGTACTTGTAAGCAGACAGTAAAAACAGTCACAGAGAAACTGGCATGAGAAAATTAAAATAGAAATAGCATACAATTTAATTTATTGCAGTTTTTTAATTCAGTACACTGGTTTCTTTAAGATTATTGTATTGAACAAAATTAATTCAAACAAGAGCAACTCTAGAAAAACAAACAAGATTTACTAGTTGTAAATACATTTGTCAAAAGAACTTTTAGCAGAGTAGTGAATAACCACAGCTCTTCAGTTTCAAATAAATGCAAGAACACCAAAGCCACTGCAGTTGAAGCAGGATTTAATCAGCTGTAGCTCATGTTGTATTAAACCTTTCCCTCATCTAAAAATCATTCAGCATGCCTAAAACACATCTTACTGAAAACTGCCATTTAACTAACCTTGATTGAGTCTGAGAGACTCAAAGAGACAATGAGAAATACAAAGCAAACACAGAAATTATTTATATTGAACATATCCTGACACAGCCATACCTGCTGCTGGAGCTACCAAATATCACATTGGGTTCTGCACAATTTTGTAACAAATGAATAAAACTTAGAGTTCATTTTAAAGAATGCAACCAGATGAAAATATTACTTTAAAACTACTTCTGAATATGAGTACCTGTAGGCTTGTCCCAGACTTTTATATGCATCTATGAAGTCTGCTTTCTGCTTCAGAGCTTCTTTGAAGGATTCAATGGCTTCCTACAAAAAGGGACCAAAAGAAAAATTTGTAACTTACTACATTCATTAAATTTCAGCATCCTCAGTAATTACTAGCTATGGAATTTATAGCATAAAGTGAGACTGTAGAAAAAAATACCTGCCTGGGTACTAAAAAAGTGAGGAAATGGATGGAAAAAAAAAAGAGATAAAAAAATGATTGCCTGTGAAAGACAGTGGGCTGAAACTCAGGAGTCCTGGGCTGTCTCCAGATTCTGCATATAACCCTTAATGAACCCCAGGCTGTTATTGGGGTTCAAGCTGTTATCAGTGGTTTAAAACAAAGAACTTCCACTGCTGGAATTCAGGAATCACACCACTGCATCTTCATTTTTCAAACTGAGGATTTCAGACAACTTCTCTAACTACTCTCCCTCTGAAAAATGGCAGCTAAATACTTTAAAAACAAGAAACAGGGGTAATATTACTACACCTAAAACAGAGAGAAGTTCTGAGACAAAAATTGGTGAACACTTAAAAAAGCCATGAGAAGAACTTACTTCCCTGCTGATTTTAAGAAATTAAAGGAGCCAATATGTCAAGTTAGAGACCACCCTTCCAGAAACAACATATAATTGAAACAAACATGCATAAATGCAAGACTCTACCAGCACTGTCCTTGATTACTCCCTAGCTCATTTGAGGAAGAGTTCAGAATTATTTTCCTCTTCATCCCTATCCCCTTCCCAAAACTTAGGAAATCTCCATTTCATTTTGAAATTTTCGAACATGGTCCTAAAAATACTTGCACAGGTGCTAAATACAAATATCCTTCAAAGCACACCTTACCCAGCTGTTATCACTGATCTACTGAGATTCAACAGGACCTGCAGGATTTACATATCAGATCATGGAACCTTTTTGTTTTGCTTGCACTCCTACCTTAAAAATCTTCCTTATGTGAGAGAAAATACAGATATCAACACCAAGGATATTTCTGCTATTTTATGGAAATGGCTTCCAAGAACAGGGTATTGTTCTACATAACTAGTGTTTAATGCAGCTTTACCTTCAAAAGTCCTCTGTGAAAGAAGGTTAAGCCTTTATAAAGCATAGCTATAGGCTGATTTTTGTTCAGCTCCAGCGAGCGTTGAAAATCTTCATGGGCAGTTGCATAATCCTATAATAAAGGAGATTTCAGATGACACAAGAAAACACCATACAAATAAAGAGGAGCAGGTGCTTTTATCTTCATTAAAGTAAACTAGAGAATTTTATTTCATATATGAAGTCAGTCTCAGGTTAAGCAGCAACAATTATCAGCTACCAATGAGAACATCAAAGAATGCACAATACCCTTCCAACTTTTACAGGAAGTGCTGTATAAAACACAGTAAATGGAAATGGAAAAACAGCTGGAAGCAAGCAGTGAAATTAGAAGAATCAGCAGGAAATCAGCTATCTAGTATTCACACAATCCTTGAAGATAAAGCAACTTTTGTATTTACTTCTACCTTAAAGCTTCAAGAACAACACACTCAGATCACACAGCAAAATGGGATGTTAGCATTTTTGTAGGGCTTTTTTGTTTATTGTGAGAAGAGTTTTCTCTTAAGTATATAGAAGACTTGGCCATAAGTATTTTCCCTTTTAGACTGGTATTTATCAATACTAATTAAACACAGCCACAGGTTATAAATCAAGTCAAAGTCTTTAAACACATCCTACTCCTCAAACACAAAAGAATCTGAGGGGTGCATGCAAGGTATTGTCCTCTGATTCTCTGCATTAGATTTGCAAATTAAACACTTAGAGAAAACCTCTGAACTGTCAGAAAGCCAGCTAGGAGAACCAGGGCTTTTGTTATTACATTGGTTTGGGTTTTTTAACTAAATAGGGAAGAAGTTCTAGAACAAAAGTAACAGCTAGCACAGAAGCCAACAAAACAATGAAGGGAATGCCCAAAGGCACAGAGAGTGCCCCAAGCTCTGACCTCAGAGATGAAGTGGAGGGTCCCCCTGTGCCTGTAGAGCCTTGCTGATGGCTGCAGCTGGATGGCTCTGCTGAGATCTGACAGTGCCTCACTGATTCGGCCTAGTGGGGACAATATCTAAGGGTATAAAACCAAAACAGCTTGGTTTATAATGAATTAATAAATTATAAATAAATAAATTTCAGTAATTATGGCTTTTAAACCCCTATGAAAGAGTAAATTTTAAGAATTTTTCTCAAAATTATCAGTGTACATGAACATCACTGCATTCCAAATCAAAAACAAGTTGGTCAAAGCAAAATACTCCATTTCAAGCTATTTCAACATATTCAAATAAATGTAATTAAAGTATTCCCCTAAGCATTATTTGAAATAAAAGATTGCACCAATGGAACATGGTCCATTTCCAATTATTGAATGCCTTTCATTTTTAGATCAAGGTTCACAAATGCACTGAGAGATCACTAAAAACATTAAAACTGAATGTCGTGGCAGCTATCATTATACAATATGCTGACTTCAATATTTACACTTTTGGTTTGTCTACAAAGCTGCTTCTTGACATCTTTCTGTAATTCAGTTAGCAAAACAAAACTTGGTTTTCATGATAAAAAATATATGTGGGTTGGAATGATTTTTAAATTACATACACAAACATAAACCCAAAACATTTCTTTTTTTTTTAATTTGGCATTTTAACAAGTATTCACAGTAGATTTACTAAGGTGACAGAAGGTGCAAACAGTAAGTTCAAGTCATATTTTGGTTCATTTCATTAAAAAAAACCCTAAACACAAATGATCTTGCTATATAGTATGTCAAAAACTGAACACAAACATAATATATGTCATTCCATTGGCTAGAGTAACTCTAAATTATCTATATCTTATTTTAAAATTAAATAATCCACAAATTACACTGTTTGAGAGGAAATGTGCATATTGTAAAAGAAAGGAGGAATGCTGACAGAACACCAAGCTTTAGTCATTAAGTCAGTTAAGATATAATTGGAAATGCTGTATAATTGCAACTTCCCCAGCAGTCTGAAAAGACACCAGAAATGCTCACTTCTGCTCGCTGTTCAAACACTTCAGGATGATCTGGTTCTAGACTAATCACTCTACTGAGCTCAAACAGAGCCAGCTCAGCATTCTTCATATCCTGAAAAGGAGAAAAACAACCAAGGTGAACAACTGTGCAACTTAGACCAATACACTCCCAAGATGAAGCAAAACTGAAAGTGTCCCAGCTGATACTAAAAACCCTTCACACCTTGGCTAAAATCAAGATGCATTATTCTGCAAACAGCTGGGAAAAATACACCTGTCTGCTGCAAACAACTCTGTTTGGACACATCACCTTTGTGTTGTACCTCTGTAATTCATTAATGTAACTGTGTGAATAAACATTAGATTTACAGCTCCAGAGCCACCCTGCTTGGACTCCAACACCCAGGCACAGCCAGCATGTGCTGTCACCAGCACTGGCTCCAACTCAAGCCAAGCAGGACTGATAAATGGGCTGGTGCCAGCAGCACCCTGCCTGCCTAAGATTTTAAATTGTCCTCAATGAAGTAGTTACTTCATCAGAAAAAAAATTTGCAAGCTCTGTATTAGATTTCATTGATCTCTTCTTTCTTTCTCAAAGCAATTTTGTGCTCAATAACATCTTTGTGTCTTGAAGGTGTCAGTCAAAAACTTTTATGAAGTGAAGCTGTATCAACACCTAGCTAAACTGAGAAAACAAACTCATGCTGATGTTAAAAAAAAGCAAAATATGAGGGACTTCAAGCTCTTGTCAGCACCCCATGATAATTAAACATTCTGTGCAAAGAAAATTTTCAAGGAGTTATTCAATTATTCATTCTTCTAGAACTCTAGCAACCATTCAATCATGATTCAACCAGCCACAAAGTCCTACAAGGACCACAGTGTACTCATAAATTTCTTTCTGCTCAAGAAATTATTTGTGCAGTAAGTATTGCAACCAAGTAATTCAACTTTGAAATTTTTTTTAACAAATTCAAGGTGGTATACTTATCAAGAGGCACAGCAATCAAAAAGCAATGTGAAATCTACTGTATTGGGAGAGCTGACAATGTTTCCAAGCTGCAATGAAAGACTTTTGCATTTCCAAATACAGCTTAGATGTGGAGATAAATTCAGTGAGACTTCACAAATCTGTCTCTCAGAGGCAAGACACAGCCTATTATCTTAATAAGCAACTCTGTCAAGAAGCTGTGGCTCCCAGCTGCTGTCCCTGGAAATCACCCTTCTGATTTGTTTGGGTGTGATGGAGTCAGTGCTCATGAACTGTGAGATAAACAAGGGTCATGTTTGCATTCCTTTGTAAAAGATCTCACCTGATGGACTGCTCAGTGCCCAGTGGGATGGAGAGGTGGGAACTGCTCTGTGCAATCTCTGAGAGATACGAGGGCAGCAATGAACTGGAGAGTTCTTTTCCTCTCCTCTCCTGAACCCTGCTGTGTGTGCTGTGTCCCTCTGTGTCACAGGGACACCCAGCCTTACCATCTGCCACTCACAGCAGTGCCTTATCCTCTCCCTTGGCACATTCCTGCTGTGCAGCTGCACTTCCACAGTCTCACAAAAGGAATGCACCCCTGGCTCGAGCAGAGTGATCTGCTGGATCCCTCTGGTTACTCAGACCAAGGGACACATCCCTCAGGGAAGGAGGGCAGCACAAACACTTTGGGCTGTCCTTAACACCTTCCAACCACTATAGTTATTCCTGTTAAAGGCTTTCTTAGAGTTCAGACTCAAATAATGCAGTTGGGTATTAATTTAAAAAATTACTACTCACATGTAGTCCCTTTTTTCCATATGCTATGCCTCGTCCATAAATTGCACTGACCAGCTCGGGTTCTTCCTGTTAAACAAATAAAATAGTAATTTGTGGTGTGGGTTTTTTGGTTTCTTCAATATGTATTTAATTTTAGCTGATCTAAAGTAGTAAGCAATGAACAATCACAGCTGCCAGGCAACGAAATTTATTGTATTACAGTCCATATTTTCATATGCTCACAACTTCCAATTCAATTTAATGGAATTGTTCTGGAGTATTTGTCTGGTAAAAAAGCCAGAGTGCACTTACAGAGGCAGTGAGCACCTAGCAGAAGCTATTACACAGTGAACATTAGAATAGATTCAATGCACAGTATTCACTAGAATACTCTGTTAGCCAAGCTTCACTAGTTGTAACCTTACTGGCAATTATGTAACTTCTCCTGTCTCATATCACTGAACTGATAATACAATTTGGCCACTCAAAGCTTATTCTGTATGTAATTTAAATATGAGATTTTAATTTTAGGAGCAAGATATTGTAGCATCCTGATGAAATTTATATTCAGACAGCAACTAAAACCAGGAGTATTTTACCAAAAGAGCCCTGCAAAATTCAACCCAACTGTCCCTGAGTTAGATTTAATTTTGTGACTCTCCTACTTGGGCACTTTAGGGACAATGCCCCCTACATAGTAAATCTCTTTCCTGTTTGATGTCATTTACTCCAACCACAGTTTCCCATACAAATTTCAAGAACTACCCAGCAAAACCGTTTTGTCAACACTACAATGCCTGTGCAGCCAGTTTCCCTGAAAACCACTCAGGAATCCTGCCATCCTCACACCTGCAAGGAACACAGCTGTGCTACAAACCCTGCTCTGACTTAACTGGGACATCTGCCAAGAAACAAACTGCTTCCCAAGAAACAAACTCTGCCCTGGACAAAACCACAGGATACATGGAATATCACTGCTGGCAGCTCGCCAGACTTGAGAAGATTCCAAGTTTACACTTGGCAACATCAACAGTAGGTAACTTCCTACTTTTAATACCATGGCTAGGCAAGGCTGTTTTATTCAGTTAAATGTTTTAATGCTCACTTTATATGGATTTAAAATTGCCTGTATTTTACAGTAATTTTTTTACATAAATTAAATTTATGCAAAATGCCACATAAAGTAAATATTTTATATTTATTTAAAATAAAGAGTGAACAATCATGATCACTTTACAGCCTTCCAGGCATCCCATAAGCATGATATTAAAGCATACTTTAAAGTGAGATGTGTGCACTGCAGAAATACTCTGTTACACAAACACTTCTCCCAGAATCTTTCTAAGTTGGTGTATCTTGCTTATCTTCACTTGCTCTAAGTTTCCTTCTGAATAAAGACAGGAAACAATAGGTAAACACAGTGGGTTTTGAAGCAGGATTTCTCATTAGAGCAAAAAAAAACCCTCATGTTAAAACAAATCAAAGGCTGATATCACTAAACTCCTATATCAACCAAATAAAAATAAAAGCACACAAACCCCCTAAATGTTCATGTCCTCAGATAAATTCCCTGGAATAATTCCATTAAATTGCCACACTTCCACTCAATTTAAGAACAAGCCATAAGACACTTAAGAAAAAATACATGCTATTATTTGCAGTATTGCTTTCAGCTTGCATTTGTGTATTTAAACAGTTTAAATGAATAAATATGTCCATGCTCCTGGATGCTCCAGGCTTTTAGCCACAAAAATGCAGGATTTTGAAATCATCTTTAGCTGAAGCTTATAATTTTCTGGGGCAATTAAACATTTGTTTTAAATGTGACTACCTCCTACTTAAGTGCAGAAGATTCTGAATTCTTTATTTTGGTCAGGAAAAACACCCACAATATAAGTATTAGTTATGTTTTATTTATATATTAAACTAATCAAATTCTTAATGCTGAAAAAGGATAAAGCCAGCATACAAAATCATTTATCATCATGAAAGCAATGTGTTACTTGCCACTAGCAAGAAATTCTCTCTGCCAGGGCTTTTTTTCTCATGTTACTGGCAACATGCTGTCACTCAAAAAAATCTACTTTAAAATATCTCAGCCTGTACAATAAGCAGATAATCTAAGGAACTTCACTTCTGCAGAGGTCAGGTTTCTGAAAACACGTGCTTTTTTGGTCAAAGTGCCATAAAAATTTTATGCCTACAGATGAGAAAAATACTCACCAAATAACCAAGATACTCATCACCCAGTTCTAAGAGTATGCTTATGTTTGGATGGAAAAGAAAATGAACAAAGAGTAGAATAATTACTCTCATTTAAAAATCCTTAATTTAATACTTCTTTTATTAAAAGCCATATGTGGCAATGGGTATTTTCATTATTTTTTGGGGTCCAAGCAGAAAACTTACCTGCAGCATTGTGGAAAAATGTTGTATAGCTTCATCATACAGGCCGTTGCCAATCAACACATAAGCAATTGCTGACAAAACATTAAAAATGTAAATAAAACAGAAAAAATGGTGACTTTTAAAAAATATTAAATACTACTAAACTGTAAAATTGTAAGTTCCTACATTGCAGTGAGGATTAAAATTGTCAGAGATTCCTGAGTGGCCACCAAAATGACATGACTTCCCTCAGCCATTACCTAGCACTCATTAATTACTCAATTCACACTGCTCTTCAGAGCTGTTTTGGGGGTTTGTGATTTGTTTGTGGGTTTTTTCTTTCCTTTTAACAAGTTGTTCAGGAAAGAGCCCATGTCTGCTTCTAAAATACTCAGGATCAGGAAAGACAATAGCCCTGGATGCTTTCACAATTAAAAGTGCCACCTGGCTATCACTAACTTTTTTTGACAATTTGACTAGGGAACTTCTACTTGTTTGTACACAAATTGCTCAACTTTATTAGTGCACAGTAAGGTTTTTCCTTCATTTGAATTACCTAGAAATACCTCAACTAAACTGATTTCATTATTTACAAAACTGAAAAACAACTGAGTCTTTACCTATGTTATCATGAAAGCTTTCAAGTTCTTGCACATCCCCCCATTTTGAAGTAGAAGCCAAGTATTTGAAAAAGAAGCAGACCATTAGAAATACATTCCCCTAATCTGCATAGGATATAAAAATACAGCCAAATCACAAGACTGGAAAGCTGTAGTTGTGCCTGCATGACTGAAGTTCAGTTCTGACAGCTGAATATCCCAAGATTGTTTCATTTTGCATGTTTTAATTTCTCACAATTCTTAACTCTGTACTAAGCTCTGTCTGCCAACAAAACCCAGTATCTTGAAGAGCACAGATATCAAAGCTAGAACCTTCCCCAAGGCAGTTTGCTCAAACAGCTGGCAGTGGAACTATGAGCAAGATTTCACCTTTCCCTACAATGAACTTAGCAGTCACCCAAACAGAACAGAAAAGGCACCTCTTGGCTTAATTATTTATTTGCACATGAGAAGGGACAAATAAGTCAGTTAAGGCAAAGGCATGATTAATAGGACACAGACAGTTATCTTCCAGGCAGAGCCACATTGTTTTGGCAGTGTTGCTAAGTGCAGTTCACTAAAAAGGGAAAACAGTTAAGTGAAAGAGAAATAAGAAATGTATTAATTCAGAGCTTGTTTCATACTCAGAGCAGCTCTGCTATGAAGAAGAAAATATTTGTGTGCAATATAAGCTTCCTCCTCAACACATAAAAAGCTTCACTTGGCACAAACACATGGTATTACCAAAAAAGGGAAAAAATGGGCAGGGTGAAGGACAGAATGAAGAGCTCTTGAATTTTCCTCATTTCATTCCTCTTCAAGACTATACAGTTACTAGTACCATCTTTAGGGTTCCATCCCAGAGCACAGAAGAGCTGAGAGGTAAAATAAAGTCAACTCAACCATTCCAGTGCTAAGAAAAAATGTGGAGGATGCAAGATAATGGAGACTCACATTCACTCAGTTGTCTTGCTCATAACAACTGTATTTAGTTTATACAAGACACTCAGCAAAATGCCAAAGTGAACTGTGAACTGTCTGTAAAACCATGGCCAGTGGCTAACAACTAGTAGCTGATACAGTATCTGCTTATTTTAAACGGTATCTTTCTGATGTTTTAATCTTTAATATTACAAAAATACAAGTACTTCATCATGAAAAAATCTAATGGTTAACAACTTCCCATTAGCCAAAGGATTTCAGTCCCACCATTCCTTCAGAAGGCCCCCTACATTCTGTGCTGCTTTTCCTCACAACAGTAAAAGCATGCACAAACAAGGACCAAAGCAGGCTGTGCACACCAGGACATCCCTGGCCTGAAGTGTGCAGAGAGGTGCCAGCCTACATGCCAAACACGAGGACAGAGACCTCCAGCACAGCCTGCCAAGTCTACAGAACAGACACTAAATGTATCAGGTATTTTGTGCTGAATATAAGTTTGGCATCCTTTGCAGGAGTCTATGAACATAGCTAGGTAGTCTAGGAATAGGAAAAAAGATTAAGCCCCCAGATTTTCCTGGATAAATCCATGAAGGTAGAAACTACGTAAAAAAAAAACACCTTCTTAATTGTTTTAAGTTCATTAGAGGGGAATAAAATCTCCCTTTGCTCTTTTATAAAAGATGGTCTGCTGCCTTCCTTGACTCACATCCTCAACAATCTCCTTGCTGCCTTGTAATTCCTCTGCATTTGAAGAAGCAGCACAACTCCACTGCTGAGTCCTTTGAGAAAAGTATTTCTTGTTCATTTATTTGAAATGTGCCCATTTTTTGGGTGCTGACCATGCTTAGAAGAAACTTCAAGTAGCAAGGAAAATTCCTGCTGTGTAAAATTTTTGATGAGAGGAGTGTAGAGATGGGAAACAGATCCAAGATCCATGTTTCACAGAAAGCATATTGCATTGGTAAAATTTTCTGGATGTCTGAACAGCTTTAGTCATCAATAATCACAGAAAAATGAAAACAGGAAGTAGCTGAGCCTGTTATGAAGGACTTAATCAGAATTCTTTTTGAACATCTGCTTAAGCAGACATGGTGAAGAATTCTAGTGAGGAAAGCAGGAAAGATTTTTAGCAAGAAGTATTTGCTTTATACGGCCAGAGAAAACTTTCTATATTTCCAGACTTACTCTGATCAATTTGAAGTAAATGCATCACTTCAATCATCAATTTCCAAAATATTTAGTGCTAATAATTAGCATATCATTCACCTGCACAAACCTTATTTAAAACATCTTACCCAATTCCTCATTTGTGTTGTCATTATCAGTGGCAAATGGAAATCGTTTTTGCTCTGCAAGCAACTTGGCTTGACTCTGCAAAACATCACATTTTTAAGTGTTCAGCAAACAACAACACAGAATTTAACAGAAAATCCATGTCTTAATTCCTTAAGAGAGTACCCTAAGACACAAAGGTAAAACTAAAGTGATTTCACTAAGGTAACTGAAGTGAAGTTCATTCCTAGTCTTCCATGGGAGAAAAGCTTCTCTTCAGTCAGATGCTGCTGTGTTCTAACAGAATCTAATTCTGTTCTAACAGAATTTCTAACAGAATCACTGCATTACAAAGAATTGCTGCTACTGCTGGGCTAGACTAGAAACAACTCCTGAACAATATATGATGGAGTCTAAGGACAATATTCAAGTTAAATAATTGGCTTATTGGATTTGCAGTATAGTAATTTTAATTCCAAGTGCTACCTTTGGAGAAGTTGCTTCCAGTTATAATATTGCTTACACACTCCTTCACAGCAAATAATTTCTAAAAATTTGTCAAGGCTACTTGGCATATTCACATGGAAATCATTTGAAGATTTTCAACACCTCTAATCTATTGAACTGAAGATGTAATATCAAACCTATGTTCTCAAAAGGCTAAGAGTCGTGTTGCAAGAAAACCCAAATTCCAAAATAATCCTCTTGAGGTCTCTCTACCAAGAAATGCTTTTTTTTGTTAGAATATTCTTCACATGCCAGGTCAGTATCCCATTTAGTGAAATGCAGTGTGAAGCCTCTAACTCTCATCTTTGCACAATGTACTTCTGTAGAAACAAGAAGTCATTACTCTCACTTTTACATGTGTTTTGTGGTAAACCTCAGGAAGTTAATCTGGGTAGAAACTAGTGCACCTCCCCCTTGTTCAGGCATAGCTCCTGCACCCCCAAAACCAAAAAATTAACTGGTTGATTAACTGAGGTGAAGGTTAGCTCTCAGTGACAGCATCTGCTTCAACTAGTTGACAGCTCTAAAGACTCATGACAGATTACTACAAAGTAATACTTTAATGAGCAACTTGAGTTTATTCATACTGAAGTCTTTTGGGCAGCTATGCCTACTGATTAATAGATTCTATTTGCATTTACTTCCCTGAACTTCACTCTAACTGGTTATGCAGCTGAAGGGATCTGTGACTTCACCAATCTATTAAAATGATTTTGTACATTATTCTCTTGATAACAGACCAGAATTTTTTCTGTGTTCAGGGAAAGCAGAGATTCACAGGATGATGATCCTCCTATGTCACAATCCGATTCATGGAAGTGCAAAAATGATGAATCTGGGAGAAAAGAGAGAAAACACCTTTAGGAATTCATAGAGTTATGTACATGTTCTATTATCACATCTCACATTTCCTCATGTTTGGCTGAACAGCTTCCCCACTGGGCATCCCACAGAGCAGAACTTTCAGGAAGCTCTTTCTGCCCATATCACTATACCCACACAGCCAGGGAAGATTAGCTGACATGTTAGCTTTTATATAATTACTTTTATCCCTACTTATGATTAAAAACAGATTAATAAAAAGAGGTGCTAAGAAAATGGGGCAGGGGTGAAAAAGGAGGAAGCTGGAAGCAAATAACAAAAGCTTGGGGTAAGCATGTCCCCTCTCAGCATTATGATTCCATTCTCTCACTCAAAAAATAACAGATAAAATTATCCTTCCAATCCCAGAGAGGAAAATAAATGAAATGGATCATAAAGAGATAGGGAAAAAGCTGCAGGAACCAGAGGTATAAAGACTGTAAAAGGCAGCCAGAACAATGAAGACATACTAAAGTAAGCTACTAAGAATGTCAAAAAGTATAAGACTGATTCATTTCTTTAAAGAGTCAAACACAGCTTGTCACCATAGCAGAAAAAAGCTTAAGATATCAAACAAATGAAGAAGTAATAATAATAATAATCAACAACATCCCCTCAGACTGATAGACTACAAAAGCCACTAGTTCTCCTACATGATGCTTTTAATTGCTATTCCAATAGAATTGTTAGCTTTTGAATCTTCTGATCCTAAAGCTTCTATCATCTTTAAATATGTCAAGAGTAAACAAGACAAAACAATTATACAGTATCATCTCCTTGAATCCAGGTCACAAATACCAAATTTTATCATCTTCCTTGATGTTTGTAAATCTAAGCTTGATGCTAAGTTTGAAAAGCTGGAGGGCAGGGCGTGCTCTTATATTTGACTTCTTAAGGATTGCAGTTAGTTAATTCTTGATCTCTCACAAGCACAGAGCTAAAAGAGAAAAAGAAACAGTCTTCTTGTAAAGAGAAGTCAAAGCAGCATCTAAAATCATTCCTGGTAAATAGGAACTTGGATCTACGTTGAGCCATAAACGATAAGCAGTGGGAGAAGTTTTACAACAAAAGCAAGGGTGGTAAAAAGCAGAAGGTCAAAGTTTAAAGTCAGTCCTGTGAGAACAGTGGCAAACCACCCATAGTTTCCAAAAAGAGCACTGCCAGCATGAGGTTTCATCACTGCCCTTTGTTCTTCACACTGGCCAAACACTCCTGGGCTATGCCAGCATTATCAACACGTTACTTTTCCTGTTGGTGCTTGTGATTCAGTAACTTAAGAATTTTGGCTGCAGACTCACTGACAAACTTTTGCTTCAGACATCTAAACAGAGAGGTGCAGGCATGGCCTACCTCTGGAATAATTTTCTTCACAACAGCAAGGATTTAGCAAAAGCATTTTTTGTAAGGAGGGAGGGAATAAGACAGCCAAGCCACAAGCTTGATACAAGGAGGGAAAGGCCCCCTCAAATCTTGTTCTTGACTACTCATAGGGAAAAATGGACCTGCCTTTGTCTGTGAGTCAGACACAATCAAAACTGAACCACATTAGGAGCTTCATGAAAAACTAGAAACACCAACCAGAGAAAGTACTTTGAGCCTTGTAGTAGGCTACAGGGAAAACTATTTGAGACCAAAAGCATCTCAGCTTCTGTGCAAGTTGTACTAAAACAAAGAGGGAGAGCTTAAGAGAATTTTTCAATTGGCAATTCATTTAGTCCTAACACTTAAGCAGCAAGAAGTGAATTGGTATACAGCTATTTGAAGGTAAGTTCTGTAACTAAGGGCTATGCTATTATCAGTGCATACAAAGAACCTGAGAGACCTGATGATTCAAGCAGAATTCTTTGTGCCAGTCCTAGTTACACCGGTTTCTTTAAAACAACACCCACTGTTAAATCAAAATCTAATCTTCCAAATTCACCTCTGAAAGAGTACATTGAGTCAATCATTCATGTCAGGTCTAGTAACAGATGTAATCAAGTGCTTTGCTATTTATTAACTTGTTGGGTGTACAGATTTTTATCTCCACGTTGGGTGAAAGTCTTCTTGTTTTATGCATATGCTTGAACAACTTGTAGCAACGGTTACCTGAGATAACTTTCATGGTCTGATTCCATAGTCTACATACTATGGCTCTCAGCCACTGTAGCCACACACACAGACAAAAAGGTGATAAAAACTAACCAGAGAAATTTATAATGGAAAGACAAAAGCACATACATGAGGGAGGGGAGAAACCAAAAACAGATGTGCAGGAAACAGCTAAGAAGTTACTTCCCCAAAGTCTGTTATTCAAGTGGATTATACCAGTTTTATATTAGTTGTTAGGGACTACTGGAATTGCTGATATGAGCACAGGCTTTATTAAAAAAAAAAGAGCAGAACAAATCACAAAACTGTGTTGACAGATAAGAAGTCAGGACACATCACTGGTTATTCTCTTATATGTAATTTAGTATTGCATTCCAAGCAATTGATAAACCTTTTTGTCCATGTGTATTATGTGCACATTGTGACTGTCATTTCTGTATGGCTCATTCACACCGTGCTCAAGATCAACAATCCTAACACATTAAGCCACGTGATCCAGATAAAAAAGACATTTGAGCATATAAAAATAGTTTTAACTATGCTTGTATTACAAGACATCAGTTAACCTGAAAAACAGATCTGCTACCCAAACTTGTCACCCATAAAGAGAAGCATCTGGTTTACCAGTAAATACATATAACTGTAGCTGAAATTAAATCAACCCACATCCTACTCACTGAAACACAGAACTGATGTGGCTGGGCAAAACCTGTGGAGATCATCCCACCCTCCTGCAGGGTCACCTCAAGCAGGAGCCACAGGAACACATCCAGCTGGGTTTGGATGTCTCCAGAGAGGGAAAATTCCCAAGCTCCCTGCGCAGCCTGTTCCAATGCTCTGACACGCTCATACAAACTATTCCACCTCAAGCTGAAGTGGAACTTGCCATATTTTAGTTTGTAGCCACTGCTCCTCATCCTGTCTCTGGGCATCACTAAAAAGTCTGGCAACCATCCTCCTGCCACCTGCCTCTGAGATATGTCTATGCCTTAACGAGATTCCCTCTCAGCCCTTTCTTTAGACTGAACAGGCCCAGCTGCCACAGTCCCTCTCCGAGAGCGATGTCCCAGACCCCCGGACCCTCTGCAGCGGCTCCTTGTCGCCTACGAGAGACTCAGAACACGAGCACGGCCGCTGGCATGTCCCCAGACCACCGAGCGCAGGAATTAAAGAGCAGGCGGAGCAGCTGCTGGGCTCGGGATCCTCCCGTGTGCGTCCTAAGCTCTGCCCATCCCAGGCAGAGAGGTTTTCCTCTGCGGCTCCGCTCGGCACAGCGGCCCGGCGGGCTCGGCGCTGCAGCCCACCGCCAGATGCCCCGCTCGGAGCCGGCGGGCACAGCCGAGGGACCCCCG
>VXBS01001088.1:1145341-1168434 GCA_013400255.1 Sitta europaea | reverse complement strand
CGCCCCCTGCTGCCGGCCCGGGCCGCGCTGAGGGACCTGGGCCTGCTGTGCCTCGGGAGGAGACGAGTGAGAGCAGAGCTCATCGTGGGCACGGGCTGGGAACAAACAGAACTCTGCCGAGATCGCCACTATTCCATCCTGACCTACAGGCCTTTCCCAGTACTATTGTTATAAATGCGTATTTTGGTATTGGCTTTTCGCAAGTGAATGTTATATAAGTATGATTTTTTTTCCTGTAGTTTTTAGCGTGTTTTAACTGCCTGAACAGATGTATCATGGGGTTTTTTTTGCTATAGTTTGGAGTTTAGGTGTATTGCGTTTCAGCTGTCTGAGTAGATCACTTCCAGAAGAGGCCCAAGGGACTCTCAGCATTCACTGCCTGTGAAAAAGAGACCAAAGCCCAAATCAAACGATGATAAAGGGAATTAAACTACAGGATGCACGCTCTAAAAAGGCGGACCCAAGGAGTGGCCATGCAGAGCAGTTCCTGGAAAAGTGAATATTCATAAGTCCATGCATGAAGAACAGGATAACAAGGGGGGGTTCCAAGGCACCCGGCTGGCCGTTTAATCTTCGTTTTATTTTGTCTCTTATTGTCTCTATTAAACGTTTTTAAATTTTACCAGGAGAGTGAACCTCGTTTCTAAAGTTATCCTTAGTACAGTAATAAATCTGCATCTAAAAGCCCTTTGCCATTCTCAGGACAACCCTGTCATTCAGCTGGTTTTGGAACATTTCCTGAAGGTTGAAGAAGCTAAGACCTCCCAACAGCAACTTCTGTCTAGCCCTACGTTTATTTTAGGATGTGTTTAACCTAATCTGGGTGTGATTTTCAGGTGGAAGATTGAAATTTGAATGCCTAAGCAAAACACCATGATTTTGTATTCTGTTATTAATTTCCTGAAGAGAAGAATGAATTTTTTCCAGAGGCTAAAAGCTGCCATTAAGGAACATGTGTTTCTAGCCCACAATATTAGAGTACAATTTTGGAAATTCAGCCTAATGTTGCTTTAGTCTAGTTCCTGCAGCATTTGTTATTGCTCTCAATATAATTACAAATTTCTTTGAACTCCATATTGTAATTTTAATGTGGGCAAGCATTAAAGACCTCACAAGTGTTATTATCCACTCTGGGCATAAATTTGCAATGGGTGCTGAAGGAGCTGAAGAAACTTTCTTCTAAAAAGTCCACACAGTCCACACTTGGGTTGGAAGGGTCATGTCTTTTCTTAGTAACTCTCAACAAATTCCTGCAAAAAACTCTACAAAGTGCAATGAATACAGACAGAAATGAGCAAACTTCACTTATTCAGAAATAGAAGGAAAAGCATGCAAACATTTTTAAATTTGGATTTCAATTTCATATATGTTGTTATGTTTAAAAATAAAACGTTAAAAATGTTCCAGACCATAACAAAGGAAAAGAAATTACTCATTGCAAATATAGAGCACAGTCAGGATCCCCCTTGTGTTTTGTAATAAGAAAGATAAATTGCCTGAGCAGTGCACACTTCATTTAGCTTTTCTGCAATTAAAAAATAATTGAAAAGCTCTTTCATTGCAGCAAGGCAGAGACCAAATGCTTTGCATGCAAAGCATTTATGTGGTATGGTAAAGAATCAAGAATGCAAAGGTCATCCTGGAAAATAACATATGCTAAATTTACATAACTATTTACAGACCAACTAACTACTGGAAAATGTATTATACATGAAAAAATTATAAACCAATATCTTAAATTTGTTTTCTGAAATGGAATGCATCTGAAGCTGGACTGTTTCTGTTTTCAGTCTGCTGTGATACTCAGCTGCATGCCTAATAAAGAATCCATTCCTGCAAGCAGCACAGCTAATGTGTTTCATTATTTAAGGGTGCAATTGGGATTAAGGGTGCTTCACCAGTCTTTAATTTGCCCATGAAGCCATGCAAATGGCCCTGTGTTCATGTGGAAGCTGTGTAAATGTGGTTACAATTTGCTGGATATGTAGTCCTTACTGGAGCTTAATTTTGCCAACTCCAAACCCTGGAGAAAAGAATGCTCTAGTAAGACTGTTTTGTTAATATTTTTAATGCCCACAGATTTGCAAATGTATTCCTGACTGGTTTCCCTGGTAGTTTTAGATCAGGATGAAGCTTTGTTCTTTGGTGTGTGTTTTTACTTTCTGTCATGTCCTATGATTTCCTCTTCAAGAATTCTTTTACTTTCCACAAACCCCATCCTGAAATATTTTTATTTAAAAATAAGTAATGTTTTAATATTAGAGAGATGACTCAAAAAAAGTCATGTTCATATACTTTAGAAACTTTATCCTTCAGAGACAGAAGGTGTTTTCTCAAATATCTGTATACTGCATTGTAGTGGGCACACATTTGTGAACACTCTTTGGAAGTTGAGTATCTTTGATGCATAAAGTAAGAGTGATGTCTTTTGAGTAGTGTTTTATAAAAGGCTGTTACACATGCAGTTTGAATTTACATATCAGTTTTGTTTTGGTCAGGGAAGCCTGTGTGTCAACTGTACTGTCAAGGGAGGAGAAGCAGTTTTTGTGGATGGGTTAAAACTGTGTTGGAAATGAAGATGACATAAGGGAAAGACTAATAATAATTTAATTGCTAGTTTGTATTTATCCAGTTATACTAAGACCAGAGGAAAATTTTATAAACTCTTGCTTTTCTTTTCGTTTCCCTAATTCTTATTTTGTGCTTTTCAGAAATCCTGCCAGAAACCTGTGGATAAATACATTGAGTATGATCCTGTTATCATCTTGATTAATGCAGTTTTGTGCAAAGCACAAGCATACAGGCACATTCTTTTCAATACAAAGATAAATGTAAGTTGCTACGTCCCTACCTTGTGACTTTTTTATTAAAAAGCTATTTAGGCTTTAGGTAAGTCGATTGTAGTAGTTGTAAAACTTTAAATCCTGTTCATGTCCTGCCTTTCCCCAGATTTCAGCAAGCTGAATGTGAATAGAACACATGAAATCTCAAACTCTCACTGTTACTAAGACAGCTTCTGTCCTCACAGAGTGATGCTGCAGTACCAGCAAATACAAAGTCATCTTAGGTGTTAAAGAGAAGGAATGCTAAGAAGTGTCCATGCAGTTTTCTACACCCTCTAACCTGCCTGTCACTTTAATTGATGCTAAAAGGATGATGTGCTATGTTCCACTGTAAGAGAAAGATCTAACTGCACTTTAATTTCCAAATTAAATTTCTGTTGGAAACAATTCATACCCACAGTGATGTACCTCCTCCTGTAGAGAAGTGTTCATGCACTTTTGTACATGCTGTAATTTGACTGCCACACTAACAGATGTTAAAAGCATGATGTGCTAAACTAGTGGCTCAACAGAACTAATTTGGCTTGTATTCTAAAGAAAAATAATACCCCTACAGAGTTTGTGTGGAGGTGTTGAAATGTATTTTAGATAGAGATTTCATTCTAATGCTTTAATTTATGCTGATTAAATACTCCTTTTATTATTCTTTCATTTTCCAGATTCATGGGAAGCTCTGTGTGTTTTGTTTGCTTTGTGAAGCTTATCTCAGGTGGTTGCAACTACAGGATTCAAGCCAAAATACAGATCCTGATGACTTAATCAGATATGCCAAAGAATGGGATTTTTATAGAATGTTTGGCATAGCTTCTTTAGGTAAGGTTGCTGGTATGTACTGTATACTCTTTAAACACTGAAGAACTTCGAGCTCATACTGCAAAAATTGATACAGGATGGATGTGATGGGCAACCCAGTGTGGTTACACAGTTACACACATCTCTAATCTGTCTGCATTTAATGCCAGTGTCTGTTTTGATCCTGATGACAGTTCAGACTGATACAATCAGCATTAGATATGAAGAGACTGAAAAACAGCAGTATTCAGAAATCTCTGCCAGATATCTATTGACATAGTTGGAAGATCAGTGTAGAGCTCAGCCTTATTCCATGTTTCATGTTGACTTCAAGGTTTGTGAGTCATTAAGGTGACACAACCTCACTGAAATAAACAATTGGGAAAAGCTGTATCTGTGTGGGGTTGGTTCTTAAACAAATACACTAAAATACAGACCAGTGTCAGCAACAGGAAATACTTCTGTGCTCTAAGACTACACCTGAAGGCAGGGGAGTGGTTTTCTTCTATGCTGGTTAGAACATTTTTTCTCATACTTTTTCAGATGATAGTGTTTAAATCAAACTTGCACACTAAAACTAGTATTTTTCTCACACATTCAAAGCTGTATTTAAAGCTTCTATTTTCTGATGTTGTTTTAAGTACAACATTAACTGCAAAACCTTAAGTACAAAAGGTTTTATAATATGCCAGTAAAAATATTGAACTGATTTTTCAGTAGTGACTCATCTATTACAGTTATTGTGGGAGTTTCTTTGACATCTGCATTAATGCCAGCATATCACAGGAGTGGTGTCAAAAAAAGTCTGGTAGCTCAATTGTGTCTTCACCTTGGTGTTCTTTCTCCTGCTGGATGAAAAGGGCTCATTGCTGGTGACCTTTTGCAAAGAAGGCAAGGATTGATTTTTTTTTACAGTCTAACAGACAGTTGAAAAAAAACCCTGTCTTGGTGCAAAAAGTAAAAGTGAAGAGGTTCTTCTGCTTAACTTCCTGTGCTGTATGGAGTCAGAAATCACAAATATGATAGAATCCTGTGACAGAATTATCCTGAATGCCATGATACTGAATTGGTTTAAGGAATATTTGGCTATTAAAATGAACACAGGAGATAGAGAACATCAGAACTGGGCTTGATTTTTGGCATTTCATTCTCTTTCCAATGCCTCTTATTTCCTTTTAGAACAAACTTCATTTTTCATTGGCATTTTTCTTACCTTGTGGTGGATGACACCTGAGATGCTGAAAACAAAGTCTGACTTCATTTTGCTTCTCAAAGCCCTGCTGTTGTCCACCTATGGGAAGCTTCTGCTAATTCCAGCTGTTATCTGGGAGCACGACTACACTCCCTTGTGCCTTGCATTTATAAAAGTGTTTGTCTTGATATCAAACTCCCAGGCAATTCGAGGTACACCTTTGCATTTTTTATTACTGCATTATGTGTATAGAATGTGTGTAAAGTGCTGATGTTACAGAAGTCATTATTATTGTACCTTTTTAATCTATATCAGATACGAGACTGGAATAGCTCCAGTTTAAAACTGTGCTCTTAAATAGAAAGTGTTCAAAAAAAATGTAAAAAGGAAGGAAAAAAAGTTCCTCTGATCTCACCATCATCTCTTTGTATATACAGTGTTATATCTGCCAGACCCATCTGTTACAAACTGAGACAACTCAGGGATCATTGAAACATAAAATAGAATTCTTTTGAGTTTGTGAAAAATGGAAATTTAATATTAATTTTCTTCATGTCTTTAGAATGCAGACTTTTAACAAATCTGTGTGATTTCTTATACACACAAATTAATATGAATTCTGGCATGATTTCTGTGATCTTCTCAAATGGTACATGATAAATTTGTTCTGTTTTCTTTTGCAGTTACACTGGACTTGAACCGAATACTGCCTTGGTTTGCCATCTTCTTTGGGTTAATTCTGGAAAATGGTGTGGTCTGCTTGTTCCAGAAACTGGGATGGGATGTTTGAAATGTCAGCCCAGTGAAGCAATACCAACAATGATGATCATTTTCTAAGAATGATCTCTGCCAGCAGGCTCCAAAAACACTGTTTTCATAGGGATAAAGAAGGTGTTAACAAAAAAAATTAGAAGTTTGGCTATTTACTGTGCTGAGCCATAAATCTTCAGCTTTAGGTTGTTTATTTTCCCATTAAAAATATGAATGTCTCACTATCCTGTAACAGTTCTATAAATCTGGCAGCATAGCTGTGGCTGTAAGAAGAAAGGTTCTCTTAAAAACCCCAGCCCTGCTACCAGTCAGTGCCTTTTGGCAGTGAGAGCAGGATGGATTGGTCCCTTAAGAGGAAGGGAGTCAGTGGAAAAATGTGAAAGCCAAAATTTATATTTCTGCAAAACCAGATTTTCAAAGAGGAAAGTGAACGTTTGCAAAGTTTATTAGAGGAAAGGCAAGTATTCCAGAGTGAAACTAAAATGGGAAAACCATGCATTCTCTGGAATGTTTGTGGAATAATCCAAAAGAATAAAATATCTAGTTCTAGAGTAATCTCTACAAAAGATAGATTTTTACTGGCATGAAATTTGGTGTGATCTCCTAAATGCTGCTGTGTTCTGAAAGCTGAGGAGAGGGACAGGACTGATCCCAGCCTGCAGGGCTGTTGGGGATGCCAGTTACTCATCCCCACACCCCATCCTCATCTGGCTGCACGTTCAGTGGAAGCAAACACTGAAACATGAGGCCATGCAGCAGTAGAGTAGTACTTTAAAAATAAGCAAACAAAATTGTTCAGGCCTGAATGAATGAAGAAGGAGAGCTAAATGGCCCACAGAGGAACTGCCAGACTCAGTTTCCACAAGACTAGTCAGGACACACCCCCACTTTGTGCAGACCAGTTTCCATTCACTCCATGCAATACTGAACTCTCCTGCTTGAGTGCTGCAAGGCTCCACTATCCACAGGGATTACTTCCATTCTTTGTTTTCCAGAATGAATCAAAAACCATTTTGCAACATCTTCAAGTTAATTCCCAAGAGGTTTAGGGGAAGAGGACTTCAAAGGTGTTTGTCTGATGGAGCTGCCCATGCTGTGCAAGATCAGACGAGCAAATGGCTGCTGATTCTCTTTTGTTAATCAAAGGCTGGCAGCACTTTTATCACTTGTGTTACACTTTGCAACTTCCTGAGTATGTCAGAGAAAACAAGAAACCCCAAATTGCAACGTTTTTAAATATGAGAGACTCTTGATTTGATTGGTAATGAATTCATTTCCCCAGGTTGAGTCTGTTTTGTCCATGACAGTAACTGGTGACTGAACTCTCCCCATCCTTTTCTCGACCCATGAGCCTTTCCTTTTCTCTCCAGTGCCTAGCTGAGGAGTGATAGAGCAGCTTTGGTGAGCATCTGACCTCCAGACTGGGTCAATCCACCACAATTCTGGATGGCTCTGGGGAAAAACATGCATGATTTCTAATGCCAATTTTGATTTTCTAACAATATAACAACAGTGCTTTGGGTTATTCTTAGGTTATAGAATTTTTTTTTTATTCCTCAGATGTGTCATGGTTATCTAAAACCCCTACAAAAGGGGATTTGTTTGTTTGGGTTTTTTCCCAGATATTTGGTCTGGCACCAGTTTTGGGGTTAAGTGTAACTAATGCTAACTAAGGTTATTACATGTAAACATGATGTCAGCAGCAAAATTGTAAATACAATGTATATAAATTTTATTTGAGGACAGTCTTATTAAATTAAGCTTTATTTTGAATTTTTAAGAACCGATTTCAGGTATTTTCTGAGGGTTTTTGGGGACCCCTGGATTGCCACGAACACATTCTGAGAGCAGCAGTGTTTACCTGCTGTGCCACAAACACTGGGAATGTCTCAGTGATGCACTCTGCAGTGCTTCCAGCCACCACTGCCTCACACAGCTGTGAAGCAAGACTGGACAATTCAAAGCTGCAGAACAGAAGCAGGTGTGGCACAGGCTCTGTGCAGAGGCACCATTAGTAATTAGTAATGTAGGGCATTCTACTCCTTTCCCCAAACTACCATGACAAACACACTAACATTACAGAAACCTTAAGGACCCCCACTGGGGAGGGGGCCCAGATGAGTGCATTTTTATGCTTTTGAAAGCATGTGGTGCTTCAGAGAGAACCAAGGCTATTTTAAGGTTCTGCCTGGTTAAAACCATCACATCTCTCTTGCTCTTACTCCTTTTTGTCTTTTGAACTCTTCTTTGTTCCATAACCTTTTTGTAATGAAAGTTACCTGTGCTGGAAGATGGATGGCAAATAGCCCTTTCTGTGTCATCATTTGTTTCATTAACTTAGAGGAGAGGATTTATTTGAGTTAAAAATACAGCAGCCTGGAAGTGAGCCTACAGAAACTCTGAGTTTTGGAATCAGGAGGGGTATTGTGGCCTGTGGAGCAAATTCAGAACTCTTGCATGGAATGCCCAGAAGGACCAGGGTGTCCCTGAGCCCTGGGTTGAGCAGTGGCTCAGTGATTGCACAGTGGGAGCTGCTGTGGGTCCATAGGCCACGTAGCAAATATTTAGAAATTAGTGTGTGCCAAACTGGAGAATTACAGTAAAGGCTAAGGAGGGTTAAAGGAGAAAGGAGGAGTCTGGAAGACTTGTACAAAATTAAGATGGCAATAAAAACTAAGGAGATAGCATCTCAAGAAAAATATGTGAGAGAATATGCAGTATAGATCTTTATGAGTATCATTAAACAAATATAAAAACATCTTACTCCCAAGTTTACAAATGATAAACATGAAAGAATAGTATTTATTGCAGACATTTTGTAATAGTCTAAGTGACAGTGTGGCATAGCAAAAGATGTCTTCCAAGCAGTAAAGTCTATGGGTTTCCCTAGAAAAAATACCAGTAACCTCATTACTTCAATGGTTTGCACTACAGCCTTGAAAATACACTTTTCTAAGGCAGAATGAGCAATTGTACAGCAGTAGAATTAGTGCCCGAGTAGGAAGAGCTGTGCAGCAGCAGAGCCTCTCCCTTTGTGCAGCAGTGTGTGCTCATTAGGCTTTGCTGAAGGGCTGCTCCCCTGAGCCCTGCCCAGAGCACAGGGCAGCCCTGGCCCCGGGCTGTCAGCTGCATTTGTTCCCCAGCCTTCACCAAGGGCAAAGTAAAGCAGCACTGTGCTGGAAAACTGAGCTGATCCCCCACAGAACAAGCAGCCCTTGTTCCTCGGGCTCTGCTCTGCCCCCACTGAGCCCTGCAGTGCCAGCTGGTAGGGAAACCTCTGCTGAGGCCAAGGCTGCAAGGGACACAGAGATCCTTACAGATGTGTTCTTTGATTAATGTTTGGTTTTTAAAATCACAGACCCAAGCTTTTAAAAATGAACATCCACCTTCACTTTGGAGAAATGTGAGAATGGCATTAGTGATGAAAAACAGGTCACAGAGTATTTGTTTTGGTGACTCAGTATCAAGGCCAATTTAAGATACAACCACGAAAGCCATAAAATAGAAATTATTCCAGGATGACATCTCTTAAAAACCTAAATAGTCCCACAAGCTGGGATTATTCTGAGTCTTGTTCAGCTCTGCAAAAATTCATGTGGCAAGAGAGAACGAAATGCATTCCTCCACTGCTAAAAAACAATAGGATTTTTGTTTATGAATTAATTTGACACTCAGGTTTCTGCAGTTAAAAGTTGCAGGAAGCTGTATATAACAAGATTCCCATTTTCTCCCCTGCCTCTCAGCTGTTCTGACCTTCTTAGTCTTTCCAGCAATGCTTACTGTATTACTGAGGTAGCAAGAAAGAAGATATGAACATAAGGAGCTTCATAAAATCTTTTTCTTAAACAAGATCTGCTGTCCTAAATTTGTAAAGCTTTTTTTGAGCTCTGTAGACAAATGACAGGTCTGCAAAGCACCTAGGGAATACTACTAGTGATGTTTTAATTGCTATTCATTAGAATAATAGGTATTGTTTGGGTTGGTTTGGGTTTTTTCCCCTGGGTAAAAATGTGGTTTACATTCCTTTACACAGAGGCAGAGTATGAACTTCAGAGTTTTTACATGTGCTGGCTGCTGCTGAAATAAATCCAGATGATGCCCTCCGTTTCTTACAATCTCTAACTGTAATTCTGAGGATTTTTTAGGCAAAAGAAGAGTTCTGCTGCACAGCAGTGCGTGCCATGGCTCCCTGGGCACAGGGCTGGGGACCTGAATCCAGCCCTGAATCCCAGCCCTGGCTCTGGCACTGCCTCCATACAATGATCCTGGCTCTACCATCGCAGGGTTTGGGGAGCATTCATTTGTTCATGTCTGCTTAGAAAGGTGAAAAGCACTAAATCCTTTCAGCTGCAGGTTGTTAGGAGTCAGTCAGCACTGGGAGTGTCAGATATGAGACGTGCCAGGAGCCAGAGAATGTGAATATTGAAGGTGGCATACTTAAAGTGTTTGTTACACTAAGGGGAGCTTTAATTCTGACCCTCGGCGGCATGCAGGTCTGGAATGGACACATCTGAAGACTTTTAGGGGTATATACAGCAAATCACTAATCCCTTATTATGAGTTTGAAGTTATTGCAGCTGTGCCAAAATAAGTCTGAAATTAGTTCAAAAACTTGCAGCAAAGGGCACATTAGCTGATCTTACTTTTGGCTATCTAAAAGAAAAAATAAGGTATTTTATTTGACAGTTTGAGACTTTGAGGTAGAAAGCATTGGTACATTTTGCAGATAAATATTTCTTAAAGAAAATACTACAAACCATTGGTCTCTTTTCAGTAAACAAATTCAATAACATAGCACAGATTTAAACAAGAAAACAAAACCTCAACAACACAGAAGCACTTCTACTCACCTTGCACTCCTTGCTCAGAACTGCTTATTCACTCTGTAAGCATCTGTGGGCGTTGCCTTTACACGAATTCCCTGCCAGGCAAGCTGCTGTCACACAGGCAGCACTCCTCAGCTTTGATCCTGGCTTTGGTCTCTCTCTTCACTGCCAGAATAAAGCTTTGGTTCTAGCCATCAAAGCCACGGGTGTATCTTGTCTTGGCTGCAGCAGAGTCTCTCTCAGTAGGGCTGCAGCCTGCTTTTGATCACTGGGAATCAAAAGCCAACACAAGTGTAGTAATAACTAGGAAGAAAACATTTCCCATTGAGAACATCCACTGGATAATAGCATGCCACATACCAGCACCAGAAAATTGTCTTGGATTTTGCAGGATAGGGATCAAAAGTGAAGGTATCACACTGAGCATACTCCTTATCGATTTGTCCAAAGCTGGAATCTGTTTCCCTCTGAGGACATTTATCCTACTTAGGACTGTGAAAATGGCAGATGGGTTGCACAGCAAAGAAAGCACAATCCATCTCTTACTCATCTTGTCCAGGGAGAGAGCAAAATGAAAACAAAATACTGATGATTCATGAAGAATTCTTTCAGGGATTGTGGACATTCTTTGAGCCCTTTCCTGTAGAGAAGCAAATTAACTTTGCTGTGAGCAAACACAGTGGCAGGTATTCATTTCTTTACACAACCACATGACAAGACTTAGTTTCTACTAAAACTCTCATCTTTTCAAATGTATTTTGCCCTTCTTTAAGTGGATTTTTCCCTAAAATGGTTTTCTGCTCAACTGAGTTGTGCAATTTATGTAAATGATGTGTGTGTGTATAGATGGAAGGAGAGGGAAGGGCAATCCTGTTCCTACAGCCCATGCACTTTCTGCCTTATCTGTGTAGGAAATGGTGCAGCTTCTCTCTGTTTAAAGGTCCCACACTGAAAGAAAAGGCCTCCAACAAGAAAGGCACCTTCTTCCCACAGTAGTTTGAGTGTTGTGCAACAGAACAGATTGTATCAGGTTGAAAAAAAAAGTCATGTCCCTGAAAAAACAGTATCTGAAGCATGTAGAGATCACCTCTCCCTTCTCTCAGTTGTTACTCAGCTACTTTTATGTAACAAAATGCCAGCGTGGTGATTGTAATCCCGCTGCAGAAGCACTTTGAAAGTTCCGAGAGGGGTTTTTACTCCTTTCCCACCCGACCCGAGCAGGGTGGCAGAGCAGGCAGCACATGCTGGGCAGAAGGGCAGGGCGGGGGCCAGTGCCAGCTCAGGCCACTGCAGTGGGCAGGGCTGGCTCCCCTGCACTCCTGGCAGCAGCTGCTGAGGGCTCAGCTCTGTCCTGGGCAATGCTGGCTCCTCTGCACTCCTGCCAGCTGCTGCTGCTGCTGGCTCAGCTCTGTCCTGGGCAATGCTGGCTCTGTCCTGGGCAATGCTGGCTCCCCTGCACTCCTGGCAGCAGCTGCTGAGGGCTCAGCTCTGTCCTGGGCAGCAACTGCCTCTGCCACCCCTTGGGAACGGTTTTGTTTCCACAGAACCAGAGAGAAGTGATCTCAGAGGTCACCTGGTCCTGGGCTGGGCAGGCTCTCCTGACAGATGTTCTCCCTGGCAGCAGATTCTGCCTCTCAGAGACCAAACCCAACCTCTCCTAAGGCAGGAGACCCATCAGCTCCTACTGCATGCAGTGGCAGGTCGATGGCCATTTATTCAAGCAATACGATTTTGTGAAAATACAAGATTTTACTTGAGCAATCCCTTGTGAAGGTGGTGGCTTGGGCTTTTAGAAAGTTTCTGTCCTTCAGTTTTATTCTCCAGGTTGCATGCTTCCTGTTCTGCTACCCCCTGCTCAGCCTTGCTAAAGCAGTGACACAAAAATCCATCAAATTCCTCAGCTGCAGGACCACAAAACACTAAAGATTTAGTTTTAAAGGAACAAGGCAGCCTGCACCTCTTTGGATCTACTACAGACTTTTTGTAAGGACATGGGCACTGGGTAACACAACCTTAAGCTGAAACAAAAATACAATCAGTGCCTACAAATGAGAGTAGTGCAGAGAATGGGCATTGAGATCACTGTTCTGGACAATAAATGCATCCATACAAACTCCCTCCTAATTTGCAAAAGAAATTGTAGTGTAAATTTTCATTAGAGGGCACATTTTTAGCAGATGCTTATACAAATAAATGTCTTGGGTAATAATGAGATATGCTTGGCTTCTCTAACACTGATTGATGTATTCTGCCTGTACACACCTGCATTAGAAAGCACAGAAAAGAACATTATTCTCTAGGAGAAGAAGGAACATTGAAAGCCTCCAACAGTCCTGCATTTGCAACAGAAACAGGAAGGACTTTTTGAATGACTGGCTAGTGATAAATGAAAAAAAGTCCTATTGTGTAACCACACAAAGCACTGGAGACAAGACAAACCCATTTACATATGAGAACTCAGCCCTCAAGCACACCCTATAAGAAAGGACATGAGACAGGACAAAAGAAATGCAAAAAACAGAATTCCTTCTTCCCCACAGACTACTGCAAATGTCTACTTCTCTCATTTATCCTTAAGAGTTAATCCTGTGTGCAAGCAATTGTGCAATGATGGTCTCCAAAAACACACTGGAACTCTGTTCATAAATGTCTTTCTCTTCTAAAAATGCACACAAATTATACATGGAATAGGTACTATATATTCCATTGTCTACAGCTTATATGTATGATGCCAGGTATTTAAGGAAATGCTTCTCCAATTTGAGCATCATGACTAAACATCAGTCAGAAAGAGCAAGGTTACTTTAAAGATACAAGTCAAGATTGTGTATGATTTGTACAACACTAACAGAAGAAAAAGGAATAGCAAGACCCTTGGAAAGAATATAGAAATGTCATACAGGACAAAACCCAAATGGTAACAGAGCTTTGATACTCTAATGCTATGAGAAATTAATTTTCTCTCTCATTTGATATACAGTTTTTTTCAGCTGATTCTGATAAAATGTCCTTCCCCCACACCAAGCTATTTTAATGTTTCAGTTGTTTACCTTTAGTGCAACATAGCATATAAGAAGTAATTTTATTCCACAATACAAACAGCCTTTGATGTTGTTTAGTTATAATGGAACAGGTTAAAATGTGGTCCTGTTTAAGCTTTACCTGTTCAGAACTTCCCTTGTTAGCTCACCTGTGCATGCAATGTTTGAATTTTCCAATATCCATGAGGCCTTTCAGTGCAAATAATTGGTGCTTTGTTAAAATCAAGATTCAAAGATACTGTAAAGGGTTGAGAGAAAAAAACCCAACAAAATGTACTGTCCCTGTCATGCAGGTGCTTTCCCAACTGAAGCAACGACCTTATTACACTGCCTGCTTGTAAATGATTTCAAAGGTTCTGCTGCTTGACCAGTCAGAAGAGTTTAAGCAAGAGCTGGTAGGGCTCAGACAGGCAACTCGATTGTTTGTGACAGGGCCTGGTATCCTGAGCCAAAAGGAGCCCACAAACTCTTACTCATGTGTCTAGCCAGATAATCACAGGGACGTTTCTGACCTGTGGAAGAAATGCTTGTGATTTCTGAAAGTGAGTAGTTAGCACTGCAAGGACTGAACTGCTAACGTGAATTTAAGGCAGAGGTTTGACAGAGACCTGGGCTCTCTCTGTGTGCTAACAATTCCAAACAGTCTGCTTGGCCACTGAATTCTAACAATCCATTATTTGCATGGGATTTCTCCTCATATTAAACTGAGGAATTCTGAAAGATTACATTCTCTTGAAGACATCTTCATAAAGCCTTAGCACAAGTGCATTTAAAATCTGTGGCAGAAGTTCAGAGAAGAGCAAAATAGTCACAAGTCTGTGTATTTCAGTAGCAGATGGCTTTGTCTTTTTAACTTGCATACCAACCTTATCTGAGAAATGTAAATTCTACTGCTAAAAGCACATTCCTCTGAAATCAGATGTGGGCTTCATTACTTGGGACTGGTTGTTTCCACATCCATTTAATGAAGTTTCTCAAATAGAACAGATGAAAGAGAGCGGGCCAAAAAACTAAGGGAGACTTTTGCAGGGAATATTCATCCCCTCCAAAGTTCATCTGTCATTTGAAAGCAAATCCCAAACTCACTGCCGAGTGAGTCATCTCAGGGAGAGCCCTTGCTGTTCTTCATTCCTTACACGATGCAATTGCCCCCCAAGCAAGTAAGAGAAATCTTTTAACTACATTGCTAAGAAAACAAGCAAGCTATTTCCTTAGGTCATGCAGCATTGTCCAGAGTTAAATGTGATAACTTCAAATAAACCAAAGATAATGGATGGGAAAATGTACTTCTGTGGAGTTGTTTTCTGAGAAAATGCATGTAATACATGAGAAGGAATATGGACCTCAAACTGCTGTGGAAATGTGTCCTCTACAGGCAGGCATCACAAAAACAGTAAATTCTTTCCAAGTGGCTGAAGGTCACAGAGCTGTTCACTGGAGAAAAGACCTGTTGTTAGGGTTCCCTTTGGCATTACCTGATTAATCCTTTCAGTTCACATTCCTCCCCACTGAACAGCACAGTGGGGGAATTAGTTTCCTTTGCCCTCAGAGCAATCTAATTCCTCAAGGAAAATGGATGGTTTTAGCTAGGTAGCTAAATAAAGTAATAGAAAACATGATCTTTCCAGTTAAGCAAAATCATGTACCTGCAACAAATGACTGTCACATTTAAAATACGTGACCAGTAGCACAACCCCAGTCTCTAAAACAGGTCAAAAAGGGACATGAAAAATCCCCCAAGGTGTGAGCAGCAGAACTAATCAAACATGGGATTTTCAAGAACCAATGACCCAGGACCTCAGGGTCTCCCTCCAAACTGACTGACAGAACATGCCTGGGCAGATTTACTGCACACACTTTGTCCCTAGGATGAAGGCTCCATGTGACACAAAACCTTAGGCTTGTTAATGAGTGCATCAATTATAAATACTGTAGGGGCTTTGCTGCTCTCTTCATTGCATTTAAAATTCTGCAAACTGTTTTGTTTACAAAAAAATTGTAAATATAATTTCAAAAAGTCAACTTATTTTAGAAGCCACATAAAATGTTTTGGTTACCTATGATTAGGAACTAAATTAATTATAAATACTATAATAATTTTTGTCTAATTCTTCTCTTAGTCTTCCAGTTTTGTGACTACACCAAATATTGTACTAAAATCTCAACTTTAGCAAGCATCTAAACTACGCATAAACTGAGTGCAATTTTGCCCCACGTTTATTGGAAAACTTTCTTTGAAGAAACATTCATGCTTTTCACAAGTTATTCCAATGATTATGTACTGCATTTCAGTGCATTAAAGCAGTACCCTTTAGTAATACATTTTTAGTGTGTATTTGAATATCTCCTATATCTCAGTATGCAGCTGTTCCTCAGTCTTGGAAATAACAAACAGCAATTCTGATTTTAGGAAAAGATCCCTGCTTTGAAGTCAATCCTCACTAAAGTCAGTAGCACTGACAGTGACTTTGCCAGGAGCTGCAGCTGAAGCTAAATGCCCCTCTGTTTTACTAGCCATGGTAATAGCCACCCATTACCTCCAAAGTGGAGCACTCCTTCCAGACCCTTCTCTTTTTGTAGCCCAAGGAAATTTCCAGGGAACTAAACTGTAATGTAACCATGGCAGTATGACTCTGCAGTTGTCATAGCAATGGAATGAGGGTGATGGGCTGTTGAAGTAAAAATAAAACTTCAAGTACAGCTAGTGGAGAACTAACAATTATTTCTAACTGCTTTACCACATTCACAGGCCCTTTGGGGAGAGGCCAGTGAAGTTCCCCAGGGCAGGTTGCCTCCTGCACTGCTGCACTCAGAGTTTTCTCTGGGCAGCAGGAGCCTGGCTGTTCTGGTTTCCTGGTAATCCTGGCTTTCCCATTGTTGTGTGTGCTAAGCAGGACTGGAAAAGCTCTGCAGTGGTCACTTGGTAGAGAAGTTTCCAAGGGTTTCTTTCATTATATCCTCAAGAGGTGCCCTTAAAAGCTCAGGAGTTCAGAGGAGCTGGGGTTATGGAGCCCAGCTGGCAAAGCTGTGTTGGGCTGTGGGTTGCACCACAGGTAGGAATTGTTTGCAGTATCTTGACTCCATTCAGTCATGCACACCCCAAACTCCACGTGGAGCTGCCTGTGAATATTTACTGTACAGCAGGATCTAAGCTCCACTTCCCTACCCAGAGCATTTCCCTGTGACATGGAAAGAGCTCCCCAGTGCAACCCCAGCCTCTGCCCAGCTGCTCAGTGACTTACTGACAAACCTCTTCTTTTTAAAACCTTCATCTGGCTAGCCAGCCCTCATGGCATTTCAGCTTTCCTTAGGAATACAGACTGTAACTTCTCTCCCACACAAGGCACAGGGTGCTGAGAACTTAGCAAGTCCTTATAATCCATCCTGCTTTTCAGTCCAAATTTTGTGGAGGGATGATTTAAGAATTTTATTCTTCCCTTGGTACAGGGAATACCAAACAAATGTTCCATGCTGCCCAAGTCATGAGCATGATTAGAGACATAAATAATTTTGCTTTTTAATTTATATAGAGAAAGTACTGTGAATTTTGCTCAAGCCCATTCTCACCACCAAGACTATTAAGGAATGGCACTGTCTAAAGATTTGTAAAACAGAATGGTTGGTTTAAGTAGTAGAAACAGGATTTTTTTGTGAATTCAAAACCAAGTAAAATCCAATTAAGACAGAGAAGCAGGAATTTCCATTCCAAATAGAGGTAGGTGGAACCTTGTCCAATGTAATTTAAAAATTGCTTTCTTCAGTCCAAGGTGATGACTACTCCCAGTTTTCTTATGGGAGGGTTGGGAAGGGGAGTAGGGTTTGTATTCACTGAAAAGGTAAATTAAAATACACACAACATTAAAAAGTTATGCTAAACACCATGCTTTTTATTTTTGGGGAAAGAGCAAGAAAATAGCAGTACTTCAACAGACTAGAAAAAGCTTCATGTAAATACTAAAAGCACAGCAAATTATACTAAAAGCTTATACATTCTTAAGTCAAAGCATAAAGTTGCATGTAAATATGTGTGTGTATATATATGTATACATGTATACACACATAGGCACACAACTTTTAAGTACAGATGTAACCATCTGAATTATCTGTGTTTTCCTTATCATTCAGTTTAGTTTTGGGTGAGTGAAGCAATTAGACCAGAATTAGCATTAAAAAAAAATCCAACCACTGGCACAGACTAGATTAAGAACTTCTACACATACACAATTACAGCACAGTCTTTACTCTTGTGGCCTCTGAATTCCACTAAAAGAAGCCAGTTTCAGAGGGAATGCACCCTGGAAGTCTCTTGGCTTTTATCTCTGAAACATCCTAGCCTGTGTTACAAACTAACAGAGGAGCTACCCCAGAATGTGATCTCCAATTCTTCCTGCAAACTGCGTGCATGCCAGACGTGAACCATGCAAAAACCCTTTGAGGCTTAAGCCCTTAATTGTTACCTTGCATCAAGATTCAGGCACTGTGCTTTATAGCAATCTTCAGAATTAAATTTAAGAAACGAAAATCGCATTGGAAGTTGATTTTACTTAAAATAGAGAAGGGTGAAAACTCAGATAGTTGGCAACTCTCAGCTGATTAAGCATTTCACACTATGAATTAGTAAAAACTTAAGTGCTTTAGCAAGTTCTGAAAACAAAAATAAGTTATATTTCAAAGAACAAGTTAGTATAAAAAGTTTTAACATATGCAAAGTATGTGCTCAAAATACTTATTTTGCATTTTTAAAAAGAGCTGTCATCTACCTTACAGCAACAAAGTTCACCCAGTATAAAATATTGCAATTTGTCCCATTGTGTCATATGAGAGGTTTCCTTATTCTTCATATGATCAAGAACACTTGCACAAGAGTTCATGTTATTCCAAGCCACATAGTGGCAGACAGACTATGTTTGAAAATGTGCTTTTACTCTGCAGTGCAGTAAAAGCCAAGCAAACCATCTCAGAGCAGCGTTTAGCAGGTCAGAGCTACGTTGATGCAAGAAATCCAGAGAAGAGTACAAAAGTTAATGCCAAGTGGCAGTACCAAGAAAGTGAATTAGATCAACAGAAAAAAAACCAAACCCTGCTGATAACATTCACTATCACATGTACAGCTTGTAAGCTAGGAATAAATTAGCTTAAGGAGAAAAAAAAATTCACTGTGTAAACAATTCACCCAGCACAAAGCTGGATGCAGCGTAAGAGCAGAACTAGCTTAGTAGTGCTGAGGATGTGTGTGCATCCAGAGAACTGTTCCAAAGGCATCAGAGGCCTGTTCCAAATGCAGCTCTCAATGCCACTGACCCCCAAATCTCCCAGAGCTCTGCACACCACAGCTGAGGCTCCCTCCCCCCTTGGAAGGTGTCACAACCCAGGAAGTCGCTGCTGTCTCCTACGATTAAAATTCCAGTTATAAGCTACCAGTGTGTGTAAGATGAAAACACCCACCTTCCAAATTAAATTGAACACTCTTGTCAAGCATGTCTGAGGACTCTTCAAAAGTTAAAGTACAGCACTTTGCTCAAGTGGTATTTGCATGAGTAACTTGTACTGACAGCCTGTTAAAATAAGAGAATTTAACACAACTCGGGGTAGCTGGGTGTTCCTCCTCAGGAAGAGGGATCCACACAGATTCCAGTCGTTCTTGTTGAGGTGTGTTACAGGGAGAGAAGGACAAAAGAACCTCAGTCCAGTCAGCCTCCAGGGGAATCTTCCTGCTCCTAGAAGTACTCCTCCTCCTCATCAAAGAATCCGTTCTCCAGGGCGTAGGAGCAGTCTGCGCCCGAGTCGGCCTGGCAGGCACCTTTGTACTCCTGGATGGACTCGTACAGGGAGTACAGCTGGCACAGCAGCGACATGTCCAGCTGCCGAAGGCCAACCTGGGGGGGAGCAATCCAAACAAACATTATCACCATTGGCCTCCCACGGCAGCACAATGCTGGACATCTTTCCGTGCTGAACAGGAGGTTCAAGCTTCTTTCCACTTTGAACAGTTATGAAATGTAGCAGTAAAATTCATTTTCTAAGGTGACAGAAGCCCCGCGGGACAAACTGGACCAAAGAACAAGGAACACTTGGACAAAAGAACAAAGAACACTTGGACAAAGGAACAAAGAACACTCTGCATTTGCTCTGTTCTGTTTTGTTCTATTATCGCATGTGATGCCATAACACAGAACAAATGCAAAGTGTTCTTCAAAATGTACTACAACAGTGTGCTTAACTTCCAAAAAGCAGTTCACTGCTATTGGAGCCATGGCAGATAAATTCAGGAAGTCTATACTCCTCATAATGCAAGGGAGATATTTTCCAGAGACACTGTGTGTCTTTCACACATCTTTCTCTCCCACCACCCCAGGCACTCTGCTATTGTTTGAAATGGCCAGGAGTAAAAGCTTTAACTGGCACTCTGACTGGTTTTCACACTTCCCAGCAAAGTATTTCTACTTTGACATTCTTTTCTATATTGATGTACAAAGGCATCTGACAAAGCCAGGTATGTCTAGCATAACACAGCACACTACCTTAAGGCAGCAAAACTAAAGCAGAAGTGACAAGGACAAATGTCATATTTTGCACATCCCCAGAGTATTTTCACGTGCCATTTGAGCATAGGGTTGATTATAATCAAGCACCTAATATTTTGGTCCTTAAGCTTCTCAAATATTAGTTCTAGAACAAATTAAAGACTTGAAGAGCCATTAAAAAAAAAAAGGCTGCATCTTTATGTCAAGTGCAAAACCAGTATGTTGTACTGCAGAGTGAAATAAAGCTACTCATTTAACTCAATTCAATCTCTCTCTCTGGGAAAAAAATGGAGAGGTCACTTGACATTGTCACCTATCCAAGTCAGATCAAATTAAAAACTAGGTTTTGTCTTGCAGCAAATTTAAACCATTACCCAATTAGAGATTTTGGACAAACAGCTATTTCAGCCTTAGTTTTCTAGGAAGTGTTAAGCCAACAGACTGTTCCTAGTGAGCTTCAGTCTCATCAAATAAAAGTTTTTGCCACAACTCACGTCAAGAGGAAATTCATAAATAAATGGATAGATGGATAAAGTTAGCAGCCTTTACTGCAACCTGAACACCAGGCTGCATTTTACTCAGAATGAGAACTCCTACCTCTCCTTATGCTTCTAAATCCTCAGGACAATACACTCAGCACACAAGAAAACCACAGGAAGCTAGCACGAAGAGCTTACTTTGACACTGCTGAACAGCTCTTTCTGAAAGTGGGGAGAAAAAAATTCATACACCAGAATGCCACTGAGAAAAACAGGATACAGCATCTTTCCTGAACAACACAAATTATTTGGTGACATCATGAAACCAAAACATGAAGTCCTGCACAGGCTAAATGTGAAGACTTCAGAAAAAGACACAGAACACTGTGCTAGCTACCAGGATATTACAGGTATGTCTTTCCACCACCTCAGGTCTAAGCTACTTTTCTCACCCATTTTCCTTTATAGCCTGAACAAACTGCTCAGCTCAGGCAAGAAAGGATGCTGTGAAGCTGGACCTAACACTATGACACACAAGCATGAGAGCTCCATGTCTGAGGGACAAGACTGCAGCCCAGAACTGTTCCAAAAGCAATCAGGAGTGAGGTGAGCCAAAAAAAGTCAGCCTGGAGACAGGTGACCTCTGTGTCCCAAGGAAAGGGGGAGCATTTTCACCAGCAGCTCTCCTGTTTCAGCTCCATAAGGGACTTCAGTGCTTTTTGTGAAGCTCAGTCCCACTGACTGGGAAAAATTGCTCAGCAGGATTAATGTAACAGGTCTTTAAACCAAATCGTTTAATATCTTATTTTTCTGTTGCTGCCACTAATATCAAACTATCAAACAAGAAGTCTACTGAGAAAAAGCAGCCTCTTCAAGACTTTGAAGTATGATCCCTGAGGTAAAAAAAGCCTGAAGAGATGTCCAACCCTGAGAGCATTAACAGTTTTTAACGCCAGCCAAGCTGTGTTTGACTCTTCACAAGACAACCTATAGCACACAATTCCCATGATAACTCCATTCCTCACAATCACAGCTCTGAAATGACCTCTCCTTTCCTCTCCAAAGCATCCAAGTTCATCACTTTCTCAGTTTTAAAAACTTACATACACAGTACTTGGCTTGACCATGCAGGGGAAGATGCTCTGTGCATTTCTTCCTCATTCACTATGGAAAATTTAAAGCAAACCCATTACTCAACAAAAATATCTTTGACTGTTGCAAGAGTGTTCAATATCAGTAATAAAGTGCTTTAATCTTCTTGATGAAGGGCAGCCTATTAGTACACAAGAGTCTCTCTAATTTGTACAGGCCACTAAAAAGTACATCTGGAACCAAGGAGCCTGTTGCTTGAAAGGCTTTGATGTGTTTAGAAGTATCTTTTTCTTCAGAAGTATTTTATCAAATTATCATCAGATAACAATGTATTAAAGGAAAGTTTAAAGGGGAAGCCTAGTTATCGAGTGACTTTGAGAAGTATCTCATTTGATCTCGCGTTTGGAAGAAAATAGGTTAGACTCGCCTAATGAGTTATCTTTGCTTTTTTGGAAAGGCTTAAGACGACTAAGACCAGATGTCCTTGTTTCCTTTTACAGCATTGCAGAAGAAAGCCCCGGCAGCCGACAGACACCCGTCCTTCCTGAGCTTTGATACAAACTGGCAATTCTAACACACGGCTTGAAGAATTCTCTCGAACTGTTAAACACGGGTGCCAGACTCAGATTTCAGCACACTACACTGTCCTCCTAAACCCACAGAAGGACCTTTCAAAACAGCTTCCTGCCCTCAAGCACTTTTTTAGCCTGAGAAAAACCATCTTGAACTGGGCAGATTTTCAGCAAAATTGTATTTTATATACTTCACAGATCGTTGGGTTGGAAGACACGGTGGAGATCATCCAGTCCAACCCTCCTGCCCAGGCAGGGTCACCTCGAGCAGGAGACACCCAAAGGTGTTCAGGTGGGTTTGGATGTCTCTAGACAGGCAGACTCCAGGAGCTCCCTGGGCAGCCTGGTCCACCCTCAACGTGAACAAGATCTTCCTTATGTTGACGTGGAACTTCTTGTGTTTCAGTTTATGGCCACTGCTCCTCATGCTGTTGCTGGGCACCACGGAAAGAGCCTGGCTCTATCTTCTTGAGACTCACCTATCGGATATTTATATATATATTAACGATATTCCCTCTCAGTCTTCTTTTCTCTGGACTAAACAGGCCAATCTCCTGTAGTCCCTCTTCATAAGAAAGATGCTCTAGACGCCTAATTATCTTTGTGGCCCTCCCCTGGACCCTCTCCAGCAGCTCCCTGTCTTTCTTGTACTGATTGTACCGAATCCTCAGCGCGCAAGGCTTAGGCTATTATTAGTCATTACAGCTGCAGCTTGCACCAGCAAAGCACCAACACCCAATTAGTGTTTAATCAAAAGGTGCGCCAGGTTCGCCCGGAAGAATTTCGCTGTAATACCGCCACGCTACAGGATCAAAACAGAGCGCTGGCCGAATCACGGGCACCGGGGCTGCGCCGACCAGCGCCGACACCGGGGGCATTGTTACCGGCAGCCGGGCAGCGAGGGCCGCGGGGAGCGGCACCGGCATCCCCGGCACCGGGAGCGGCTCCGGCACCGGGAGCG
>VXBS01001088.1:1125218-1144854 GCA_013400255.1 Sitta europaea | reverse complement strand
GGGCAGGCACAGGAGCCCCGGAGCTGCGGGGCTGAGCCCGCGGGCCCGCCCGGCGCTGCGGGAGGCTGGGCGCAGTGAAAGCAGGCTCCAAAGCAGATTAACTGCTGCAGGCGGAGGGTGAGCGGCTCCTCCGTGGCCCTGGTGTTACATCAGTCGCCTGATAAGCGCCGCTGCTCTCCCTTTCCACCAAGATGCTGCTTTCTGCCCCGGTTTGGGCTGGGATAGATGTCTTCTAAGCAGCCTGTACAGTGCCGTGTTTTTGATTCACGATGAGAATAAAGTTGATAATATACCGATGCTTTCGTTTTTGCTAAGTCGCGCTTATCCTAAGGGCTCTTTTCTGTCTTTGTCTCGTGCTCTGCCGGGGAAAAGGTACACAAAAGAAACTGGGAGGAAGCATAGCCGTGATAAGTGACCCAAACTGGCCAAAGGGATATTCACCTTTCTTATTTGTACTTTGTCTTCAATTATTAAACTGTTCTTATCTCAACCCACGTGTTTTACTTTTGATTCTCCTTCCGATTTTACTGGGGGGATGTCTCAGCGAGCAGCTGTGGTGCTTAATTTCCAGCTGGCCTTAATCCACGGCACTTTCACATCCCCACAGCCAAGTTTTGTACCAAAAGTGTTTGATCTCCAAGCGTTGCAGCCACACGAGCCTGGGTTTATCTGTTTTGCGAGTCCAGTTTCTCAATCTGAGCGTTAGCTCGCTGTCTGTCTTCCAGCATTATTCAGAGAGGATTATTGCTCTGCCTTACAGAAATACCCGGGTGCTTTCCTGAGAAGGCTGTGGAGAGGGAGCCGTGCTCCAGGATGGGGAATGTGGCACAGGAATCCCCAAAACTGCCACGGCAATACAACCTCAACATGCCGACTCTGAGTTTGTGCCTTTTATGCTTCCCCATTTCTCCTTGACGTGTTTGCATCTCCAGAGTCTCTTGGGGGAAAAAAAAAAAAAAAAAAAAAGGCAATTTTGGATTATTCAAAATCCAAACCAAAGCAGGGTATAAAACTGGAGTTCTGGAAATATGCTGCCATTGCAAAGCCAGATTGTTTAGAGGTGCATTCCTATTCCCATGACCCTGCTTTGTTTGTGGGGTTTCCTCTTCAAGAAATACCCAGATATGGTGATTTTGAGTTAAGCCTCTACATACTTTCAGTTTTGTTCCCAGACTCGCACGGCTTTTTGATGGTTTAGATGTCATCAGACTCTGTGACAATTGTTTTCAAACTGCTTACAGTGGAGGAAGCTTTTGCCAGTCTTTGTTCATGTTTACATGCTGCTTTAGGGATTGATTTTTCAGGCTAACTGGTGTGCAATTTAATGCTTTTTGCCCTGGAATGAAGATTTTTTTCCCCCCCTGTTAGGCATGATGCTACTTCTGACCAAGCTGATTGTGAAAAATAAAATTGTGCTCATAGCTTTTGTGAAACAAAAGGCATTTTAAACCATCCCTATTGTAGATTAAAAGTGTTGACAAGGGTATCTGATGGCAAAAACTTTGCTTTGCTAAAGAAGTACACGCTGTACTGTTTTTCTGCTTATAAGCAAATACATTTATTTGTTCTCCATTCAACACCCCCTTTTTTTCTCCCAGATGACAGCCATTTGAAAAGGTTGTATTATTTCATCTAGACACCTTATCTTAATTTTTTTTAAGTTTACCTGATCTCATTAATTTCTGAGTGCATTTTCTTCACAGTTGTGTCCTGTAGGGCCCTTGTTGCCACGTTTACCATTGCTGAGATTTTTATTCTGTTTTACTTCTCAACTTCATAGTCTGAAAAAGGAAAGAAAAACACTTTTTGGGTTTTCAGTGACCCTTCTCTCAACTGGCAGCCTTACCTAGCCTCCATTCATACAAAATTCATAATTACCCTTTAAAATCTAAATCAGCTGCTTTATTTATTCCGACCTAGTTATAGCAGGGTGATAATGGAAGCTGGAGTCTTTTGCAGTTATGTCTTTTGGTTGTGAAGCAAGCTTTGTTAGCTGTCTAGACCTCCTGGTCTTTGCTGGTTCCCAGAATTGAACTACAGAAACATGTTACTTGTCAAAACTGATCTTTGCTCAGGACGTTACCTCAGAAAACCCCACTTTAAAAATACATGTTGCTATGTCATAAAGAGTTAGGAAGTTCCAGAAGAGTGGTGTCCCATAACATCTCCTTACAGAACTGCATTACAGCAAGGGTTTGATTTAGTGTTCACGTGTGGTGGTTTTCCTTTCCTAGTTCCTCAGGAGGATGCACAATGCCTGTGTGTCATTTGTGCCTCGTTTGCTGCCAACCCTCTCTCCACACGTGGTGATCTGTGTGCATTACTGCATCCCTTGAACTGACACTTTCAGACTGTTCCCTACAGCCTTTTCTCTGGTGCTTTCCCCTCTAATAACAGAGTTATCCAGGGATGTTGGTGGAATTCCTCCTTATGCCAGCCCTGTGTTAGAAGGTGATATTGTCACCCACACTGCAACCAGGGCACGAGCACACGGGGGGCTGACTGTAGCTCATGGTAAAACACATGGACTAATTTTAAATACCTGGTTTGTGATTCCTAGGAATGACTTTCCACCCAGCACAACTGGCAACAGGCCATGTGCCTCTGCTTCAAACGGCAGCACCTTTGCTTAAAGCCACCTTCATTGGAAATTTAAAGCAATGCTCCAGAGTTTGCAGCAACGTGGCACGTGTCACCTTTGTCAGTTGTGCATCAGGGATATCTGAATTCATAATCCTATAATGTATCCTTGTTTTCAGGATTTCTGCTGTAATTAAGAAAGCAAGTCATTTTAGTATTTCTTTTCAGCTGGTAAAAAATAAATCCCCCAAAATGAAATGAGAAACATTGGTAGGCTATAAGAATTTATAATTTCAATATTATATGAAAATTCATAGCCATGAAAGAATCCAGCAAAGTTTGTGAGGTAGCTGTGTAATAAACAAGCCTCATGCCCAAAGCTCTTAGTGGCTCTGAACATCTTCCCTACATCTCTGTCATGTAAAAAAAAAAAAAAAAAAAAAGGAAAACAGAGAGACTTGAAAGAGCTTTGGGATATTTTTCTCCTCCTTCCCAAGAGTTCAGTGTAGTTCTGATAAGCATTTGTCTCTTCCAAATGATGGTTTGAGGGGGAATTTATTACCAGTCTCTGTGGTTAGTTCAGTTTGTTAGCCTCACCACAACTCACTCCTTGCTCCCAGCAGTCCAACCTGACTTACAGTAACAGCTTTCCAGAATCTGATTACTGCAAGCAGATCTCCAGGGGATCAGAGCTACAGGCTTTAAGGGTATTTGTCTCATTATCCCAGTGACACTGAGCAGACCCTTTCCTTTAGTGAGTTCTGCATTGGGGTCAGGGCTGGAGGATGCTGTCTAAGCTGGGCTGAGGTCATCTGAGGTGAAATGATGGGAGCTCTAAATCTGCAGGCAAACAGCACAGCGGGAAGCAAGGCACTGAGCAGGAGTGGCTGTGGGTGCACAGGAGTGGGAAGGACTCGTGCTTGCACAGGGCAGCATATTGAGGATTCTCCAGCAATTCGTATCTGCCTCAAAGCCTTTTTGAGTGAGGAATGGTCATTGGTAATTTAAAAAAAAAAAAAAAAAGGATTCTTTATTTCTCTGTGTAATGGTTATTTGGAGCAATCATGGAAGTTTCTATGTGCTGTTATGTTAGCAAAGAGATCATATTTCTTGCTTCTTTCTTCAGTGTTCTCTCTTCGCAAATGTGTATGTGAGATTTTTTTTCCAGATTGAATATGGAAGTCTGTCACATACTATGTTTTCACTGGATAGATGTAGCTTACACTGCTCAGGAGATAAACATTCCTCTTCAGCTGCAAATGGCTGTAATGCTGGCTGGGGGGACATAATTTTATATTCAGATATACCTGTGTTCTTGTCAAATGACCTGAAAACGCAAGCAGACAGATTTGTGCCTGCACTGAGTTGCTGAATAATTAAGTTGAAAACTGAGGCTGTAAACCCCCAGTTCATACCCTTCAGTGCCAAATGCCACTGTGCATTGTCCCATCCCACCCTCTGCCTGCCTGGGCTCTGCAGAAAGGCTGCTCCCCTCTGCAAGCCCCAGGGGGAGAGAGGAGAGCAAATTCCAGCGGGGTCTCCTCCCTGCAGCAGCTGGGGATGCTCAGGATGGGGAGGAGCACAGCAGCCAGCCAGCCCAGAGCATCTCCTGAGGACCTGGGTGTCCTTGTGCTGAAACTGAGCCCCCTCTGAGGTGGGACAGGGGAAATCGTGTAGCAGTGGGTAACATTATTTCCAAACAGTTTAGAGGAGGAAGGTACTCTATGTAATTGAAAGTTTAGAGAGAATGTAATTACCTGGCACAGTTAGAGGAGCAGAGCTGCTATGAGCCTCTGATGAAAGCTGTCATCAGTTGTTTAATGGCCAACAAGTGACTAGAATTTCTGTTTCATATTTCATACAAGAACAGCACATTCAGCAGCCCCAGTGACCCCTAAATTCAGTGCAGGACACTCCACAATTACTGACTCAGAGGCAGATGTCCTGTTAGCTGAACTATGCTCATTGCTTCTTGCAGTGTTTTAGTATGTAGCACCCAAACAGCAACAAGTTGGGGCTTTATTTCATATGGGCAACCTACTTTTGTAATGGTACAGACAAAGCAATGTCTTTGAAATACTGTCAGTATTTAAAAATTAAACACACAAACAAAATATGCAGCAAACATAATGCTCGAAAATAACTTACATGAGAGCAGATTTTTACCTGGTGTGAACTTGGCAGAGAAATTGTAACAAAGCAGTTTCCATTTCAAATAGTGTGAAAACAATCTACCCCTCTTTTCTCCCCTCCTTCTCCATCAGAAAAGCCCCTGTCAGGCAGTGCAGGTGTGAGGTTGTTTCTGTGTCTCCTGCCCAAGGACTGTGTGTGCCTCCTCAGCATGTGTGAGCCCCGCTGCCTCTCAACACCATCACACTTTTCCATTCCCTGCAGCCAGGCTTGGCTGTCCCGGGCTGACCCGAGCTGAGACAAACCCACCCAGCCCACCGGGGTTCAGTCCAGCTTCCCTCCCTGAAGCCCCTGAGCTTTTAGGAGTTGTTGTCCGTCGGTGGAGAGGTTGAGGAGTGGCTGCAGTGCCAGGAGCAGTCGGTGCGGGTGGGGCTGGAGCTGGAGGGCAGCAATCCACTCACAACCAGCTGCCACCGCCAGCACAGGCAGAGCCCGGCCCAAAGCGCAACCCCCGCGAGTGTCGAAAGGAAAGGAAAACCCCAAGTGAAACAAAAGACTGCAAGCCCTGCAGGGGGAAACGCGCCAGCAAATATCCGCAAAGAGGGGAAGCGGCTGAGAGCAAACCCCAGGGCTGGAACTGAGATCCGCTCAGGCTCATCCCTGATCACTCCCTGCCAGGAACCAACAGGTACACAGATGAGCTGGAGGGAAAAACCAGGGTTTGTGAAGTGTTTTTGGCAAGTCTGGAAAAATAAGTCATTCCGTTTGGCAGATGCAATCTAAAGGCTCTTTGCTTTTCTCTGTTGAGTTTTCCAGAGAAGAAGGAAACCTACAGAGACTGGCTGAACAGGAACCACTAAAAATAGGATTGCTATCGTGTCTGATGCTTGCTGTGAAAATAAAATCAATTTTAAGGCACATCAATCGTTTTATTTCCGCTCACATCTCTAAAGAATGCTAAGGAGGTAGAAGTGGTGGAGATCTTTTAAAGATCTTGAGTTTACAGTTTGGGCAGGCACAAACAACTTCTTCCTCCTTAGTCTCCTTTCTCTCTTAGCTTCTTTTTAAAAGCTGTGACAGGATAAACAAAATGTAATTTGCTACAAGGCCACAAGCCCCTATACTGTGAGAAATAAATCGTGGAGTGCAAGGTATGCATTCTCTGAGTTCAACTCCAACTGAGTTCAGGTGTTTTTATATCACCTTCAGAGTGCAATTGCTCTTTAATTAATTATGAGTTTTCAGAACTTTTTGGAATACCAGTGACCTGGAATAACTTTAAATAGCTCACATTTATTGTCAATTTTCAACTGTAAGAAAAAAATATCAAGAACCACCTCTTTTATTTTTCAATTCTTATGAAAACTTTTAGAATAGAGTGAACATAATTTTGTCAGTGCTTTGAAAATAGGTTTCTTGCATCCTGTGGCACTCACTCTTTTGATGAAGACATTTATATTTACCAACTTTATTCTTGTCAAATCATGCTTTTCTCTGATTTTGCTTTGAGGTAGAAAGAGGTAAAATGATAATTTGATTTCACTTTGGTGAACTATCACAGATCAGAAGATAAGCAGTAACTCAAATACCATGATTTTTTAATAATTTCAGAACTATCTTGCTGCCTCTGCTCTAGACTTGATTCTGATACTGAATTACTTTTAATTCTCATTCATTTAATGAAATATCAGCGAAGCCATAGCTAGCTAAAACTGCAAGAAGTGCACAATATATTTTCCAGAATTTTCATAGGAAGATGGTTCCTAATATGTCCTGGAGCCCTCTGGCATTCCTAGAATGAGCCTCAGAGCTGATATTCTCTTCAGAGAAGAACTGACAAACAATCTTGTTGTCAAGTTTTTCCTTAAGAGAACTCAATCTTCAGAGCAACAGTGATTATTCCAAATAGAATATTTGAACATGTGCATAAAAGTCACATAAACCAGGCTGAAGAAGGCAGATGTTATTTGTGATAGTAGCCTGTGCAGAGGACACAATCAGGTTTAGAACAGAAGATGTAGGGAACTTGAAGAAGGCTTTCATTAAGCAGAGTTAATAACAAGGTTCTATCACATTTCACACACAGACACAAATGTGTGGGGATTTCTTTAGCTGAGGGCAAGAACTTACTGTGTGATTTACAACACTGGCAGTGGTATGACACGACCTGAAGAGCTGCAGGTGGCCAAGTGCTGGCTCCTGGTGTGTGATAACCTCAGGGTTTCACTGCCAAATGCCCAAGCCCTGTTTGGACTCCTCTCCTCACTGGTTTCACACTATTGCTCCATCTTGCTGATTTGAGTTTCAGTGTGGTTCAGCCTTTCTCAGTTTTAATCTTCATCTTCTCAGGAGTTCGTCCTGGGTTGGTTTTGGCTTTCTGGTCTGTGTTGTGGGGGTTTCCTGCTAGGTTACTGTTTGTGCCTTGCAGGGGGCACACAGCAACCCCTTGGCCCCTGCAGGCTGAGGGCTGGGTGTGTGCAATCCCTGCTGGAAGTGTGGAGTGCACTGCCACGCTCCTTGGAACCCCAGCACAGCAGTTAGCTTGCATAATGCACTTCTCTAAATCAACTTGAGCAGATGGGAAGGCAAATAGCTTGAGCTAGCAGAGCACAGCTCCCCTTGGGCACTTTTCAGATGCTGTGGCAGTGCAGCCTGGCAATGCCCTCCTGTCTTTATTTTGTCCTCTTGAATGACAGAGGCAGCCTAGCCTGAACAAAGAATTATTTCCCCAGCTCTTCCTCTCCCAGTTTACCCTGGGAGCACCATACAACTACACTCTTTTAAATATTGCTTGCATGGTAATTTTTCTCAGCCATCACACGTTGCTTCATTTCTACTGGTATTTAGGCAAAAAAGAAAGAAGATACATTTTTTAAAAAGTGAGATATAAACAAGAACAATATTGGTTAAAAGGTGATTAAAATAGTGGCATTAATAAGTCTTTTTTATGCTTATCAGGTAGGAAGCTCACAGCCATATGTAGAAAATTTTCAGTTTATTAAAATTCATGATCATCACAGGTTAATTTATCAAAAACAGAGGGAATGGAATGCTACCAAGTGAGGCTAAGGGCATCACTTAATTCAACCTCACTGTAATCACTGAAGTCATGGATTTGTGTTTAGCTGGCATCATCTGTTCTCTGGTGTAGAACAAATGGTTATATAAAAACAGTGCAAAAATCAAGTTAGAACTGACTGTTTCAATGAACCATCACAGAAAACAGGCTCCATGTTAAGACAGTTGTGACAGAATCCACTGGTTTTGAGCAAAAGCTTCACCTGGAAAATTTGTTAATGTGAAATTATTTATACACATAAATGTCAGGGGTGGTATCAAAGGTTTTTATGCACCAGGTCAGGAGGGACACACCCATGATCTCACCAGAGGTGCTGCTTATTCCTGGTGCCTCATGAACAAGCAGCAGGAAGGGTTCAGATCTTGAGTTTTGTACCCTTGCCCCAGAGCAAGCTGTACCCCAGAACCTGCCCAAAGAGCCAGAAGAGCAGACTTTTCTCCTGCCTTGCTCTGATAAACCAACAGAAGTGCCTGTCCTCTTTTTCTTGTACTTCATCCAAGGATTCAGTTAATTTCCAGCCTTCTTTCCTCATATAATTTATTGATGTCAGTGGTGGGGAAATTGCTAACTACTTTAAGCTTGTACAATTTTCAAAAAGACTTCAGCCCTGTGTGCAAGATTATTCCCTTATGTGCGTCCTCTGCAACTTAAATTGTGCCAGACCTAGTTTAGGATGACAGCAAAATGGGCCAAAGAACTGACAAAGCTACAGAGAGTGTAGGTTGTCAAATCCTTTATATTCTGGGGACAAACACTGCCAGAGAGCCTGGAGCAGCAAGGTGCTGAGACATTTAAACCTTTCTACACCAGCTCAGTCCTGATTTTCCATATGTGCAACAGTTGGGTTAATTTTGAACTCACTGGCTCCAATTCCTCCCAGGAATTCTTTTTCCTTGAAGTTTCCTAAGTTTTATACTACCCTGCTCTGTACCACACTTGCATCTTAACCCAGCGTTGTCTCCTTCCTTCCCATTTCTCAATCTCTTTTAAATGAGTCATTCTGCAACGTTTTGCTGTGCTTCCTTGTCTTGCAAAGGTTGAATTTATTTTTTCCCACCTTTTGGAAGCTTCAGTGTAATGTGAGGCACCAGGGGAGCCCTTCCAGCTTTTATTTCCTCTGCAGGAATCTGTGCTTAGTTTACTGTCTTTGCAGGATTCCACGTGGGCAGCAGAGCTCACAACTGATGTGAGAGGCTCAGCTGTGCTCCCACTCTCAGCACAGGTAGAGCAAATGCATTTTTCATCACTGTGGCAGGGGTTTCCATGGGCCTTGTGGTTGTTGCAGGGTTCCCTATGGGAAATTCAATGGTGGAGAGGTTGGAAGACAATAAACACTGGGCAGCTTTGAGGGGGTTGTTTTGGTTGTAGAAAAGAGAGATAAAGACATTGAAAAAGAAGCTGTGAAATAGGAAATAAATAAATAGGGAAGATTATTTTGATGTTAGGTTGTCAGCAGGGAAGGAGGAGCTCAGTTTAAAGGTCATTGGGGCTTATATTGCTTTGTCTATAGGAATATGGAAGGATTGAATAGATGGGTACTGTGTTTATTTGGGGAAATACTGTCTCTTCTGCCTGTGGGCTGAGAGGGAATACATTTGGTGATGTGTTATTGTTGAAGTGTTTACATTCTCCCTGGAGAGAGTCTTGTACACAGGGTACTGTGTCTGTCTCTAAAAGGAGAATCAGGGACACGCTGCAAAGCAGGATCTGCAGCAAGAGCTCCACTCCTCATTGACAAGGAAAGGGCAAGTGACATTTATTCAGGACTTCACAGAAGCTGCTCACAAAATATTACACAGGGAGAGAGAAAACATGCCCTGAAGAAAGAGCTGAGGATGCATTCCTGAGGGACTGCTGTGTGATGAGACTGCAGGAGCAGTGGTGAGCACCGTGTCCCAAGAGCAGCAGCAGTTCTGTTGCCCAAGGCACAGCCATCACAAACAGGTAGTTCTACTGCTCTAAAATTGGTGAGGGGGAGAGGAGACAGTTAAAGGCAAGCTTTGACATTTGGAAATGAGTCAGCCACCCTGTTTCCCTGCTGCCTGCCTGCCTGTGTGAGCAGTGCCTGCAGTGGGGACCATCCCCATGTGCTGGGGCAGGGCTGCTCCTGGCCAGGGCTGGCACCACTGCAGTGTCCCTGAGCCCCTGGGACAGGCAGGGAGCTCTGCACACCAGGCTCTGTGGCCTATTTCAGTGTATTTATAGCACAGCCTTCCTTTGTCCTGCTCTGAGTCCTTGAGGGATGGGGGCAATTCCGAGTGAATGTCAGAGCTGACATCTCTGCCCATGGCACTCTCAGACTGGGCAGTCTGCAGGGCCAGCAGCAACCTGGCACCCAGAGCAGGCAGGGCAGGGAGTGGGGCTGGGCACCTGCTGTGCAGCATGGCCTTTTGCCAAAGGAGAGATGCCCCAGCCCTTCTGCTCTGATGTGACATCTGCAGTGCCCCTGCAGCCCCTCCCCAGGGGTGCTGCTGTCCCTTCAGCAGGCAGAGTCCTGGGGGCAGCAACTCCCACTGAGGCCAGCTGCACCCCCCTGGAGGGGCTGTCAGGTGAGCCCCTGNGCTGAAGCTGGGATCCTCCAGGACTGTCAGACACAGCCTGGGTTCTGACACCTGGGCAGGGTGGGGCAGTGGCAGCAGCCCCCAAGCCAGAGGCACTGTGCCATGGAGGGACCAGCCACCCTCCATTTCTTGTTAATTAATTAATCCCACCCTCCATTTCTTGTTTAATTAATTAATCCCACCCTCCATTTCTTGTTTGTGGATCTGTGCTGTGCACAGATCATGGTGGAGATTTTACCACATCAGGAAATAATAAACCCAAGGCAGCAGCGTTTGAGCTGGAGACATTCCAAACATCAGGGACAGGCAGAAATCCCGGCACTCTCCCTGCACAAAGCATTTGCGGTGCTGTTAAATGAGCTGCTGCTAACAATGTAATGTTCCACTGAGTCTTTGTCACTCAGCAGCTACCGTGGTGCTTGAGTAGTAAATAAGCTAAACTCCGTTTTCCTAGCAGAAATATAATGAAAGGGAATTGAAATCTCAAGTTTTAGAAAGAGATTGATGAGACTGGTGGCACAGCAGGGGGGAAATGAGGAGCAAATGGAAGTTGGGCAGTCTGGAAAGGGTAGGTTTCAAGCAGAGCTCCTGGGAAGAGGTCAGGGGTTCACCATCCTATTAGGAGATCAAGGGAAGGCAAGTCGTGAAGCCAAATGGAATAATTTAAAGGAGGCCAGTGAGAGGGAGAGATGGGGGACAGCACAACATACCACTAGGCAGTCTGCCTGGTTTGGGACAAAGGAGTTTGGTTGGTCTATTATAATCCTAATTTTCTCATTAACTGAACAATTACAGAAGACACCAGCACATACTTTGGAGATACATAATCTCAGCTTGAAGATAAAACTGGTTGAATCTTAGGGGCACTATCTGAAGTTAAAAGGAAAAACAAATTAAAAGTGAGTGTTTGGGCAGATCCCTGAGGCTGTGGCTGTGCAGGCAGGACAGCTGATCTGCACCCTGCCATCAGGTGAGGCAGCACTCCTGCACAGCCCAGAGCTGCTCCCTGGGAGCACTGCCCCTGCTTGGAGCTGCCTCGCTGGAAATCCACGTGTGCTCACCATGGGAATAAAGCCTCACTCTAACTAAGGGAATTATTTTGGTTCCTCCACCTGCTGTAACCCATTTTTCATCTTCCTCAAATTCTCCTTAGCATTTTTCCCCCATCTGTTTTTTTGCACTTCTATTGTGCTCTTCCCCCTGTTCCCTTTATTGGCTGCTGTCAAAGATAAGGTGGACCAGGTTCATTGTTAGGCTGATCTGATCAGGCCATTTTTAATGTTCTTCCTTGGATAACAGCTTGCTAAAATTAAATCATTTAGTAAAAGGACAAATTAAATCATCAGCTGGTTCTTTTTTCTGTGGGTAACATAAAAGGATGTCTGTTGCATTTCATTTGAATTAAGGATGTAATCATATGCCCATTGCTGAAACTATTATGTTTCATAAAGTGGTCTTATTATTTTCTGCATATTTTTCTTTGTGTTTGGAGTCTTTTTCTTTCTATTAAATTGCATATCCATGGAGGATTTGGGGGCACTCAGCCAGTCAATCCAATTTGGAGTTGGATGGTGGCAGTAGTGGACTAAGTCCCTTATCTGTTCCCTTCAGCTGTTTTACTCCTCTGCTATTGATGGGAACATAAAATTAAAAGTGGAATCAACTCCTAGGAAGCAAGAGACTTAGGAGGGAAAAGTTGAGGAGAGAGATTGTGGCTAATCTCTCTACAGCTGGGGTAATGTGCTGACAGATTTGATTTTTAATACACACACAGCAGATTGGGTATTTCACAAATATTGCCATTTCATTTATCTTAGTGGGGATCAAAGCAAGTACAAGAAGAAAATTGAAATCAGATTGGGAATGGTTTGGGGGTTTTTTGAGGAGTGTGGTTTATGGAATTCTGGTTTCTCATGTGATGTGTACTGGGATTTTAGGAAGCTTGAGGAATGAACAGGAGGCCTGAAAGTGGATTAGCCATCTCTACAAAAGCAGAAGCACAAGAGGAACAAGTACAGTGTTTGTACAACAACAACCAGCAGTGTTTGTACTTGGTTCTGCTTCATGTCAGGTGCAGGCTACTATGGGAAAGGAGCCCAAGCACCTGAAATCAGTGGTGGCAATGGTGCAGAGATGTAAATAAGAATTAAAATACGATGGAGCAGACAGCCTGGTGTGTCTGTGGGATTCATAGCTCTCTTTGCACCTTTTGATTCTGGACCAGAGAGGGCCTTGCCTCTCTCCTGCATTAGTATTTCCCAGCTGGCTAAATGGTGACAGCTCCCTACATCCCCCATGACCCAGATTGCTGGAGCTGCACAGGAGCTGAGTGATGCTGCTTTCTTTATCCTTATGCAAACCTCTCTGCTGTGCTTCTGTTTTGGGCTGGCATTTGGCAATGCACACTGACAGATAAAATCTCTTATGTAAGGGGTTCTCCCCAGGGAGGATCCTCTGCCTCTTGAATCACAGTGACAAAGAAAACCTCGTGGTCAGCATCGTGCCCCATCAGCAGCTGGTCCTTCTGCAGGGAGGCAGCAAAGGGACAATCCTTTGTGCTCCAGGGACAGATGGGCACATCTGCCTGCTCTTCAAGAAGGGTCCCTGCCACGGCCAGGACAGAGGGCTGATGGGATAAATGCCTCCTCTCTGTAGGATTCGTGTTCTCCAGATCCCTCCTTGCCCACGGGGCTGACACAGCTACCAGGGCTGGGCTGGAGTGAGGAGGGAGCAACAGAGCTTCGGGAGGAGGAGACCCCTGTTGGGAGATGGGCAGAAAGGCTGCAAAGGACTCAGGAGGGGAAGGTGAAGGATCAAGGGAGTTTCTCTGCATCAAGGGAGAGTGAAGAGTAGCAAGGGAAGGCAACGTAAGGAAGAGCAAAGCAGAATCTCTGTACTTTTATAAGAATGCTAAAAGATGCTGTCATAGATGAAAGGAAAACGTAGCAAAGGGAAAGAGAGGACAAAAGCAGAATGAAGGTGTTTTTCAGATCAGGAAATGTAACACTAAATGAAGCAAAAGAATACACTGCTGGTGTGAGTGTGATTGATTTTGTTGAGGTCTGTTTGCTCCCTCCTGCTGGGCAGCTCCACAGGCTGCTGAAGAGGAGGACACATAAATCTCATATAGGTGAGGTGTGTTGATGAAAAAAGCTTGGCATCTTGTGGACTTGACTGATGCTGATGTCTCAGACCACAGACATTGTTTTTGGATCTTGTACACATTCTCAGTGGTGCTGCCCAGGGCCATTTCTCCCCACTCCTCTGCACCAAGATGCTGAAAGCTAATTGTCCTGGTCTGGATTAGAGCTTGTGGCTGTCTGAAAGCTGCTGTAAGTGCAGGAGAGGTGATGAGAACAGGCAGCTGGGGGTGGTGTCAGAAAGAACCTTCCTGGACAGATTTATGCCAGATTACAGTGCTCACCTCCTCACCACTTGGCAGGACATGAGTCTCCATGCCCTTCTTGATTCTCTGGTGCGTGGCAGTGTGGGAGTTCTTGTTTACTAATCAGAAACAAAGCTGAAAAGAGAAGGGGAAGCTAAAGGCAGCCTCTGTTTCTGCAACCTGTCAATCTGGCCCCACTCACAGTTATAATGTACATTTTTCTTGGCTCCTACCCCTCATTTCTCTTTGTAGCTTCCAAGGCTTCTCATTTTTGATGTTCCTGTATAGCATTGCAGTGTGTAGGGGAGGCTTTGGTCAAACCCACTGAACTCCAGTAATTTTGTCCCAGTACTTACAGTGAAGGCAGGTTTCATAGGTCTCTTCCAAATTCATATTCGGGCTCACTTGAGCTACTTGCAAGCAGAAAAGCAAATATCCATCTCTCAGGATATTTATATAGATCCTTCATTGCTCGGGGAGATTTCCTTCTTGCTAAACAAGGACTGCACTTTTTGTCTTTTCTTCCCTTTAGTAAAGGAGAAAAGCTACTTGAGCCTCCCCTCTTGATAAGAGACCTTTCTCAGTGAGTCACACTTGGATCAGTTCCCCAGCCCTGTTCACAGAACTCTGCCCACCCTTTCAGGGACAAAACTTCACCACCCCCTTTGTGTAAATATTTTCTTTACATGGGAAGAGATTGCCACACGGTGGCAATTTACCTCTACTTTACAGTTGTGTATGGAAGTGCCTAACTCAGTCTGGATTCTTTTCCAAATATGCTTTCCTTCAGCCCTTCCTTTGCTCTTGGGAAATACCAGTGCTTCAGTGCTGGCATTGCTCACTCCTGGTTTGGTTTGGGGGCTGTTTGTCCCTCTTGTCTTTCCTCTCTCACTCCACAATCCTTAGGATGCCACTTTTCCTTCCTCTTTTCACTCTTCCTCCCAAAAGAGGATATTGGGGCAGGCTTGGATTGTGTAATCCTTGACTACATTCTTAAAAAGTCATGGATGGATGGAACGACCCCAGGGACAGCTGAGGGAGCAGGGAACCAAGTCAGGACAGAGGGCTGGGGCAGAGTGCCAGCCTGTGCTCAGAACAGCTTTTCCTGAGGTGCTCTGGCTTCAACTGCTCAGGGAACAAACGAGGAGCCCATCCCCAGCCTCTGCCATAAAACCACTGGCACCAAATCATCTCCACGAGTTCACACAGTCACTTTCAAAAAAAGGCAGCAAAGGTGACAGGAGTGCTCTGTAACAATCCTGCTGGGAGGATGTTAACCCTTTGGTGCTCTGCAATGTGGCAGAGCTGTCCCTCCCTCTCAGCTGCTCAGGTCCAGCACTCTGACCCTCCTCTCCAGAGAGCCAGCCCCCTGAGGATGCTGCTTGCAAGCTGAACTGGAGCACTGAGGGAAAGTAGCTCACCCACTGCACAAAACTGCAAGGAAGAGAGGATTCCTGGCACAGCAGGAAAGCCAAGATGTCCCTGGAGTAATTCCAAAGTCTTGCAGGCTGATGTATTTTTACAGCATCACAGAAACATGAGATCTTATTTTTCAAGAGTCCTGATTATAGGTTACTGCCTTTTGTGCTTTCTTTGGGCTTTCTCTTAGAAATGAATTTATTAAGCGTTGAAAGTGACCTCTCACTGAAATTTGTCTGTGACAATCTACCACTTTTTTTGGCATATATAACACTGTTTTTCTCTGTATTGATTTTCATTTTTGGATGGCTGAAATAGATTTAGAAGTGTATTTGGTGAGCAATTTTTAGGATCAAGGACCACTTTTTGCCATTTAACCATCATAACAAGTATATACTCCGCAGATATTCTGAATAAAATTCCATTGTATGGAATTGTCCTCAGCTGTGAAATATATTTTTCATGGCAAATTTACTCCTCTGACAGAGAAAATTCAATATGTAACTGTATTTCTATTACAGATACACTCTTCTGCTAGCCAACAGATAAGCTTTTTATCAGAAGCCATGCTTCTGTGGCACTCTTCTGGGCTGCTGCCAAGCTTTGCTGTCCCTCCTTTCATGGGAAGATCAATGTGCAAATATTTGAAAACCCTAAATAACATAATAGCTACTTGAATGCATGCTTGAAAAAAAACCAAAAAAACCCCAACCAAAACAACACAGAACCAAACCAATTTCAAAACTCTTACCTACATAATGTACCTAATGCAAATCTGCAAAACCAAGGAGCACAGCTGCCTTTTCCAAAGTTCCCTGACCCATGGACCACATAAACCAGTTTTTCCTCTAAGCCACAGTGGAAATCCACCTTCCAATGCCTCTCTGCCACCCCACCCCTCGAGCAGAGCATGGCAATGTTGGGAAGAGGAGCCTGGGTAAAGCACAGGATGGACAGCAAGTGGGCAGCAGAGATGGCACTGTGCTGTGTTTTATTCTGCACAGGAGTGATGCTGATGAGTGCTGGGTGTGCAGCCACTGGTCAGAACCCACCTAAATTCAGAGGTGGCCAGCAGGTGCAGCTGTGCTGTCCACTGTGCTTGCTGGGGCAGCCTCTGCTGATAATTGAGCTCCATTTTCTGAGTGCATTTTTAACAAGGCACTGAAACTCTGCAGCTCCCACCACCGTGCAAGCTGCTGGCTTTAGCCCAAGTGTATTTTATCTTCTCTGCTCCTGTGAACTATTTCTCTGTTCTCCTTCTTGCAATGGAGTAAGAACCTGTGGAGATAAGATCCTTTTTCTCCCCTGTTGCCCTTCAGATGAGAGGATGTGCACTTGGAGTGATGCCCATTAGTGGAAGTGATTTTAGAATATTGGAATCAAAAAATTCCCCGTGGAGAAACAGCAGTGGTAAAAGAAGAAAACTGAATAAAGTGAAGTGACCTTGGTGGACAGCTACTGAGGGAAAAAAAAATTAGAAAAGAAAGAAGGAAAACTGCCTGGAAATGGGTTAATGTGTGAGGGCAATATAAAATATAAAAAGTACAAGAAAAGGAATGGGAAGCCAACAAAAATGTCACAACAAGCAGAATGAGAAGGCATAAGCAATAAAGCAAGAGAGGCAAAAAGATTAATCCAATTTCTCCTTACTGCAGGGTTGTACCACAACTTGCCTTATGGTTTTTTTTTTATGTACATCTATAAATAAATGTGGTTGGCTTTTTTTTCCCATGGGGAGATATAAAAGATGCTAATAAGTTCTTACAAAGGGTAAATAGTTAAAGGGGATGATACTAGTGATACTGAAGTATTAAAATAAAGATCAAAGCTAGGACTGCCAGGATAGGGCCTCTAGGTTATTCATACACTGCTCTAACAGATTAAAGACTCATTTGAACATAAAAGATGAAAATCATAGGGATCATAGCCATTATAACAATGCCTTGATTACAAAACATAGTAAAGGCCCAATTCTTTTGGGCTCAGACCAAATAGTTCTTTATGAATAGTTCCATTAAAATTAGTGGAATCATCCTGGTGGGATCTGCTCCTTGCCAAGAGTGAGGATCTCCAAGGTCACTCTGCTCAAGCTCAGTGACATTTTCCAGCTCAGACCAGTTTCCACTCTGACCCCTGGGGTAGGAAGGGTTCCAGTGATGTTTTGACTGTTCACCTCCATCAGCAGCAGTGCAATTATACAGAGGAATACTTTTCATTAGGGGAAGAATCTGTGCTCTGCAACCTAAACTCACCAGAGAACTGAGTATTGTTAGAGGAGGTGCACTTGCAGCAGCAGTCTCTGGTGCCATGGGCATGAAGGTTTCTGCACTGGCTGGTCTGGGGCCAGTAGGACATGTAAACAAGTGTAGCCCACCCTGCTCTCAAAGCCAGAGCTCTCTTGGGCATTAACATTTCAGACTCACTCAGTAGTTTAAAAAAGAGCCTGAACAATGTAAAAGTCACACCACAGAACAGAGAAGAACAGATCACCTTTTTAATCTCCATTTCAAATGTCACCTACTACAGTGATATGCTCTCAGGTCAGTCAGGTGTGTGGAGAGAAGGAAAGTTGTGTTTGAAAGAGAATGTGTTCCTGAGTTGTTTTTTTTCCTTGCCATTTCCCGTGTCAAGTGCCAACAACTCTAGGTTTTTACATAAACTCCAGAGGAGGATTGGAAATGGATATGTAAAATTTAGTGTATTAGAAACCTGGAAGTTGCAGGCCCTAGCTAAAAAGCAGCTAGAAAAGGTAGCTGGTCAGGTTTGGTGTTCAAACATTTCCACCATTTACCTGCTGGCTCATTTTTTCTCTGAAGTCTCAGACCTGATGCTTCCATTAAGCACATTAGGGTCACTGTCACCTTCCACACAGGACAGGGAAAGAAAGAAGGCAAAAGGCCATGAAAAAGCCACCAGACCTTTGTAATTACCTTCAGGATTATGGCTTCCAAGAGAGACTTGAAATTTGTGACTTGGATTCCCCTGTAGGTCTGCAAGAAATCTTTGGAGTACATCCTCTCCTGCTGCTGGCAGATGGCAGAGCAGGGAACAGCCACGATGAAGAGAACAGCATTTCACCCACGGGTTTTTCTTACTATGTAGTAGCAGAAGGAGGCTGTGAAGTCAGTGGTGTTTCAGAACACTCCCTGCAGTTCTGAGGCTTCTGGCTGGAGGTAGCCCAAACACACAGTCAGTCCAGAAACTCTCAAACCCAGCTCAGAGGTCACATAGAAGAGGAAGATACCGAGCTAGCCATATGATGGGCAGCTTGATGGGGGTCGTGGCTGTTTCTATCATGTGCCAGAGCCAAACCTGCTGCTTTTCACCCTGAAATGGGGAGCTACAAAGCTTTAAACCTCTTGGGGATTTTACCCCCTCAGCTTGTCATGAAAGCGGCTGAGCAAGACACAAAAAGGAACTGCAGAGAGGAAAGACTGGAAAAAATTGAAGCTTTAATATATTCCTACTCTCTGACCCCATTCCTCCTTTTCTGTGCATCAACAGTTTAAAAAATCTGGCAAAAGCAAACCCTGAAAGTAGAAACCCCTTTCCTAACCAGTGTCACAGAAACCCTTGTCATTTACTGAGAACCGTTATGATGAGACTCAATGGTTTTAATACATTATCTCTTCTTCTCTCTTTTTTTTTTTTTCTTTTCATTCGATACCACTTAGTTCCTCATTTTTAAAATAGCTGCTCTGAAAAGACCAGTTAGCATTTTAAAACAAACAAAAAATTAGGACCTGCTTATGGAAATGAGCTTAATGTGGTAGTGGTTGTTAAACAAGATAGATGAATAACAACAACAAAAATCAGTGAAATCCCTCCTACATGTTATCTCTTCACTATGAAATAAACCACTGCTACATCCACGCTAAGCACATGTAAACAAAACAGATGGGGGAATTCCCACCGCTGGTTTCCTTCTTCTAAGGATGGTTATTTTCAGTTCAGAAACTCTCAGCTGTCATCCCTGATTTATCTTGGCGGCAGATTCCTGTTGGGGTCACAGGGCTGGGAGCTGGGGCGATGTGGCACGTCCCCTGCCAGCCACAGTGCTCGGAGCTGCGCTTCGCGCTTCCCTTTTAACCCCTTTCTCACCCGTCCCTCTGCCAGCGCCTGACATTTTGTGCGTCTTGGTCGTGCTCCGGCATGATGAGAGCCGTGCGAGAGCTTAGTTTGTTGGAGAGCATCCTCCTTTAATTCGGGGACGGGAGAGCGGACTCCTAGAGATAACGGAGCCGCGCCTGCCTTCAGCCCGCTCCCCAGACAATGGCTGTATTTAACGATATGAAGACATCGCTGCGTAGAGACCCTTTAAAACATGTTTTAGCCTTTCCCAGCCGTAGAGAGAGCGACCACTTTATTTGCTGGAAAGGGCTCTTCCCGCCCCTTCCTACTCCTGCCCTGCCTCCGCCCCCCGCCTCCCCTGCCCATATATTATTACTCTATGCCCCAGCGTTACCAGAGTCCCGCGGCGCT
>VXBS01001088.1:1080753-1124616 GCA_013400255.1 Sitta europaea | reverse complement strand
GGCGCGGGGAAGGGGGCGGGCGGCGGCCGCAAGCTGCCGACGTGCGCCGAGCACGACCTGGAGAACTACAGCATGTACTGCGTGAGCTGCCGCAGCCCCGTCTGCTACCAGTGCTTGGAGGAGGGCAAGCACAGCAAGCACGATGTCAAGGCTCTGGGAGCCATGTGGAAGCAGCACAAGGTGAGTCCCGACGGCCGGCGGGGAGCTGGGTGGTGCCCAGGGCTGGGTGATGCTCAGCGCAGGGGTTTGTTCATCCCGGTGCCTCAAGGGCGGGTTGCAGTTTGTGGGACATGAGGTTCTTCATGTCCATCGTTCTCACAGACTTTTCTCTCTTCGGAACGGTGCTCTCAGGTTTTCGGCCCTTCCTGGCTTCCCTCTGACCCTGCAGCCTCTGCTCAGGGCTGGAAGATCCAGACTCCCTCTCCTGTTGGCCTCACCTTGAGTGGTGAGGCTCAGCCAGGTCTCAGGCAGATAGCTGGAGTTAGCAAGTCCATCTCACCCACTTGTTTGCCTTCCACAGGGCCTTTGGCCGCCCTGTGCCCAGCCTTGCCCTGCTCTCACAGTCCAGCAGCTCCCTGTGAGGAGGCACAGTGGTTGTTGCTTCTTTTCACCACCCCCTTCCATCCAGGACTCCAGGCAAGCTGCCACCTCCGTGTGCCAATGAGGGAGAGTGGCCCACAGCCACCCAAATGTTCTAGACAACAAAGCATGGTACAGATGATCAAGGACACTGGGTGTTCTCCTGGGCTTTAAAGAGGTCTCCTCCCACTCCCAAAGAAGCCAGGAATAACGGCTGGAGGCACCTTCATGACACAGGGATAAATAAGGAATTGTAGATGGGGACTAGGGACAAGTACAGCTCTTTCTGGTTCACATATCATCACTGTTTGATTCATGGTTCCCTGCTGATGCTCCCTACCCCTCCCTGGGTTCCTCTGTGGAGGTGTAAGTGCCATTTGCTTGGCTACACAGGGCTTTAATGAGGGCTGGCAGAACTAGTGGGTCACTTGGTCATGCTTTCCTTGCTAAAAATAAGGTTTTATATGTGAATAAAGAGCAAGATGTGATCTTAGAAGTTGAAAAAGTGTATGAAGTTAGGAATGGTGGACCCTGGAAAAATGATTAGTTAATGCATGTGATCATACAGAGGGGACTTCAATACCTGGGAGCTGAGGACAATCCTTTGGAACCTCCTCCTGTACTGGGGACAAAGGACTTCTCCCACAGCTGTGCAAAGAGCACTTGACTGGCTGCAGGATTCCCTTTTTACTCTCTTCTTGCAGTTAGCAGTAAAGAAAGCACAGAGAGATCCCTTCAGACCCTGCAGGAAAGGTCAAAAGCAAGACTGGGTCATCACCCCTCAGCCATGGAGTGGTTGAGCACAAGATAGGCTGAGGCATTTGGCAAGGCAAAAAATTGAGTTGCTATTTTAAGATCCAAAGAAGATGGTCCTTGGGGTGATCTGCATTGTTTATCCATCCAAGAGGAAAGACAAACTTCTTCTGGAGGTGTTTCAGTTTGGATGTTCTGCCAGCAGCTCAGCCATCATTATTCCCTGACATGATGAGTGTTTGTGCAGAGAAATTCTCTTGGCCCAGAAGCAGCAGATTAAACATTTGCAGCTTCTGTTCATATCCCAGTGTCAGAATCCACTTCTGAGCAGAATGGTTTTGATGAGCAGGGTCTGAGTTCACAGTTCAAACGTGGCTGATGTTCTGGAGAGCATGAGACCAGCTTGTGATGTATTATGGTCTGCCTTGAGTAAAACTGTTTGATGCCTTTTGGAACATTACAGTCCAGTGTAATCAAAGTGCAGAATCTGTCATTTTCTCTCTTTCCTACTATCAAATATTGAAAAAACCCTTTTGGCTTGTGTTTTTACTGCATATCTTTTATTGGCTTGTATCTTTTCTATGACTGAGGTATCACAGAATATGATTTTTCTCTTGATTTGCATGTTCAGTCGATGTCAAAATTCTAGCAAAAAGAAACCATCAAAATTAAGTAATTTGGGGACTCTAAAATTATGCTCTTGTGAATATTATATTTTCCAGAAAAATGAGCTTGGCACAAAATAAATATAATGGAACTGTGTAGCCAAGCACCCTAAATCATCAGCTCACATCCATTCAGATAAATTGTTTTGGAATTAGATACTTCTGCTTAGAAACAGTTCTGTGATACAGCAATTTCTACAAGTTTATTACCTGCAGTTACTTTGGCCAAACCATAAATTACTTACATTGACTGATATGCCAAATGTAATTTAAGGTTTATTAGGTTTATTATTTAGGTTTATCCAGATGCTCCAGGCATAGCTGGTAGAGGCAGCTGGAAGGTTTGTTCCCAGACCAGGAAGCTTCCTTGTGCCAGCCTTTGTCTGGCTCCTCCTTTGTCAGGGCTGTGTGCAGTGACCTGGTGGCAAATGCAGAGTGTAGAACCTGTCCAGGCAGTGCCACAGGCCGTGCAAAGGAATGCACAGCTGACACCAAACTGGGCTCTGGGTGCCCCTGTCAGTGGTGCAGGTCCCCCATTGCACTGCTGTGTGCAACTTCTCCTACAGAGAAAGCAAAATTGGTGCAAAATAACAACCAGGCTCCAATGGCACAATTCCATGAAACCCCCCAGGTTTAGCTGGATGTCGTTGTATTCACTCACCTAAAGAGTGCATCTGGGCCAGCAGTTCCAGGTTATTAAAAACTCTTAGTCTTCTGTGGAAGTTTAATCCTTTCATGTCTCCTTAGCAAGCACAGTGGTACTGTAATCACATTTATGTCAGACTTCAGCCCTAGGAATGTGAGGAATGATGGGGGACACATTTCAGCCCTGCCCACTCTAAAGGGTTAACTACAGCTGTGTGCCAAAATGCTGAAAACTCCCACAGCTGGACAGGTCTGGGAAGGGCAGGCAGGAAAGAGTTGCAGGCAAGTGTAGGAGTCCACATCAGGTATTTCCTGACCTAAAGACTTGTGTTCCCAAAATCTTGTGAGCTTTATGAGCATTCAGCCCCAGGATAAACTTATCTAACCAACAGTCAACCTGCTGCTAAAGAGAGATGGAGGGGAGGTAAGTGAGCATGGACTGGTTGTTGAAAATGGACATGGCCATTATCTGGTTCATTTTCTGAAATCAGGGGTCTTCCCTGCCCATCTGGGTTTAATTACTTACCCTTGTGATTTCTGTGTTCCTATAATTGACAAAAATAGAAACTTGGTATCCATCTCCAGCCCTCACATTATTGGGGGCAATTAAAGCAGGTATTAAAGTGAAGGTTACACCAGGTGGAATACCATTTGTCAGGAGTTATTAATTGTCCCAGTCAGTGGAGCTTGTTACATCTCAGTTTGGCTCACAGTAAATATTTCTGTGGGATGAAAGATTTCTCTGGCTGTGCAGGGTGGTTTTTATGGCTTGGTTGGTTTACTGAGGGCTTAGTCATGTAGCTCCACTTGAATTTAATGAGAAGTGTATGACTAAATTCCTCTGATTTGCAAGGTATCCTTTACAAATGCTTGGAAAAACAAAGCTATTATCTCTAAGTGGGTTTCACAAATGGAAATCTGGTCTTCTACTCGTCTTCATGCTGCAGTCGAGTTAATGCAACCACAGGTTTTAATGAACAGATCAATTTGCTTATCAGCCTTTTAGACAGTCACATGGCTGGGTTTGTGTTGCAGCTCTCTGTGATGGGAGCGTGCCAGGAGTCAGCAGGGTCTGTGCTGCTGCCACTGGTACAACTGCTGCTGACAATTCCTCTGGGCTGGCTTTCCACAGCTGCTCTGATGCCCACATACTGCTTTTGGCTCTTCTCTGGTGCAATGCACTTTGAGATGGTTTGGGAGGTGGGTCAGACGTTGGGAAAGTGGAAGTTTTACTTTTGTTGGGACCAACCATTGGCTTTGATTTGAAAGAGGGGAACCCTTGCCTCCCTGGGGCTGTTTGGTCAGGACAAGCAGTGACAGAGAATATAATGCTTCTGCCACCTATTTCTTTCTTGCTTACACCCCAGCTGCTTTGTCATGTACTGCTTTCACCTTGTTCTCTGTCCTTTGACAAATCAAGGGCTCAGCTGTGCCCTGGTGAGTGGAGCAGAAAGTGTGATCAGAAAAGGTGGGCTTCAAACTTTGGCAAACATGATCAGCCTGTGCAGAGCTGACCTCAAGTCCTGATTGTCTGATCTGGCAGAAAACAGAGACTCTTCCATGGACCTGGAGTTTGTTTCTGTGGCCTCCCATAGTGTTAATATCAAATATCATCAGTTCAGGGTTTTGTGCATTTACAAGGGTTTGTGTAGGAAAATAGCAAAGATTCAAATATTGAGAAATAGGCACAGTAATGTGTCTTCCCTTTACATTTGTTACTGCTGAATTTTGTAAGGCTTATTCTCATTTAGAAATTAGCAGTAATGTGCTTTCAAGGGGCCACTTTCCAGGCTCTTGTTCCCTCCCCAGTCTTATGTAGATCCAGAATTCATCCCTGGGTCTGCCAGGGGCAGAACCTGTTTCCTTCCTGTCCTCAAAGTTCATGGACAAGCCCCTGGTTCAGCTTAGAGATCTCAGGTGTCAGCTGGGGCAAGGGAAGTTTAGGCCTGGAGTGTGGGCTTAAAAAAGACATATTCTGTTTGCCTTACCAGTCAGAAGTTAGAGGAAGCTTTTGCAGAAGCATTCACTCATTTATTGAGTTGGAGCATGGGAAACTGGAGCCCCAAAGGGGCATTCCTGTGAAGTCTGAGAAGGCAGATTTGTCTTTAAAGTCCTAGTGTATCTCAGGTTTGGTAGGATCTACCACATTTATAAAGATTTCAGACTTGGATGAAAAAGAAGTGCCATTTTTGAAAACACTTGGGGATTTTTCAGCATGACAGATGCTCCTGTGTGAATGTAAGACTGCTGCCTCCTTATACATGTGGGTAGCTGTCTTATAAAAAGGTGTTTTGACTTACCAAGTTGCTTCAATAAAGTGGAATGTGCAGACACAATACTTGACTGCCCCCACATGCATATTTCACCCTCATTAAATCTGATTACAGTAAAAATTTTAACTATTCTTTTCTAGCACAAACACTTTGTGGAATTAGGAATACACATAAGCCTTTTAGTGCATTATTAATCATCAAATCCAGGGATTGTTAAGAGACATATTTGCATTTTATCACTAACTTTTTCTTTTTTTCTCCTCTTTTCTCCCTTGCAGGCACAGCTGTCTCAGGCTTTAAATGGTGTTTCAGACAAAGCAAAGGAAGCTAAAGAATTTTTGGTTCAGCTGAAAAATTTATTGCAGCAGATCCAGGTAACTGTAGAATATTATCTGTTTTGATAATACAGTAATCAATACAACTGAGTGAATAATTTATTTGATGACTTTGTCTCCTGTGCTATTCTCATCTTTCCTGGAATCATCTGACCTTTCTTGAATGGATTTGCTAGGTAAAATTATTCATCAAATTTTGCCTGCAAGCCCCTCTTAGCTCCTAGATTGTTGTTTGTTGCAAAAAGCTGATACTCAATACTGGACATCTGAGCTGTGTTGATTAGTGTTTGATTGAATCCATTAGTCATGCTTCTAGGCTCCTCCCTGCCTGCAATCGCTTGAATTTGGCATTTAGGATAAATTCCCATTTTAACACGTTCAGAATTTACTGCTAGCTTTTCATCTTAGATTTTCTAAAAATGCACTAATTTCTGCAAAACATCCAGTCAACCTGCACTGTTAGAGTGCTTGTAGGAATGTACATACAGTTACACATACTCAAAAATACAGGAATATTCTACTAAAAAAAATAAAAAGTAACTGCTGCTAAATCAATATGTTGTTTATTGGAGCGTGAGTTATTCTCATGCCTGTGATTGTCCAGATTTAATAGGCAGGAAAAGGGCTCAGAGTGAGTGCAGCAATGCTCCACAGTGATGGGGTGTGCATCTTCTGCTCCTCAGCAGCCCACTCTGCTGCTTGCTCCTCTTCCATCAACAAGTCCTGAGCTTCTTAGGAACAGAAAACCAAAGCAGAGGTTCTAAAAGTTTATCATTTCTTCATTAAAGTATTCCCCTTAAATCCCCGAGGATGAATTCAAAGCACAAGAGCTGCCCAAGCCTAAGCACCCACCCTCAGTTTCTGTGGCCAGGTGAGGAAAGGAGCAAACCAAAATGAGAAATGGCAAAATTAGAGGGCATTTAACTGAAAGAAAGTGGCAGAGCTACTGACTGGCCCCTGCAAAGAGCTGCATTGTGGCTATAGTGGGGGGCTCCTCCCAGCTGACTTACCCATTTTACAGTTTTGCAGCTCAGCTGTCTGCTCATTCAGCCTTCTGTCCAGGGAGAAAAGGCTGGCACCTCCAGAGAGCATTTCTTCCTATTTCAGGATGGGATAACCCATCCCAAACAGTAATCTAGCACCAATCTTTCTTGAGTCATCTAGCTCCATTACAAATGTATTTTTCCCTTCTGAAACCTAGAAGTGGCCTATTATCACTATTTATGACTCTGCTGTAAAATCCTTTAATGTGTTTCAATAAAATCACTGCCAAATTGCTCTGCATAAGGGAACTGCTACAGTTGGATCAAAAGACCAAGCCATTTATTTGATGCTGCTCATTGCTTAAAATGCTAGAGGAGAGCTCAGAAGAGGAAATTATATCCAGCAGTGCCCTCTAACATTTAACCAAGTCTGGGCACAAATCTGAATCTGACCCTCATGTGTTGAGCCAGTCTTCATCCTGAGCCTGGGTGAAACATCAAATTGCAGCAAACCAAAGCAGCAGGGCTAATCAGCTGCAGATGTGTTCCCAGGTAAGAGAAGGCTGGGGCATTTAACAGCTTTAACCCTTCAGGAGCCCCCTGGGATGGTTTCCTCCCATGGCAAATTGCACCCATGCAGTGTTTGAGCAGCCTCTGATGCAGGGAATGCTCCTGGGTTGGTGCAGCCACACTCCAGGGGAAAGGGTTCAGATGTGTCAGAGCCAATCTGTGCCTTTTGACATTTGGACAAAACCCAGTTCTTGTACTGTTATTTTTCAGGGGAACAGATGTAGCCTTTGTGCAAGGGTTTATAGCCAGACACACATATCTCAGAGCAGGTTATTTACAGTAGAAATCTTATGATGGTTGCCACACTCACATATGGACATTTACCCCTCAGCAAAAATGTATTTCAGTAATACTTTTACACAAAGGAGCAAGCAATATGTACATTTTATTATTCTGTCTCAATGCACTGCTGACCAGACAGCCATCCACACTCTTTATCGCCTCTCTGAGTTTGCCAGAGCTAACAGAAACTGTGCTTTTATCTTACCTGGGGCAGTCTGCAAATTCATAATCTACTTTTCTTTTCCCTGCTTTGCAGATCTGTTGTTTCCCCCTCTTTTTTCCCCTGCCTTTCTCTTCTCTGAGGTCACTTTTATATCTCTTGGTCTTTTCTTTTCAGACACTGCCTGTTCCTCATTGCTCCTGTTGCTTCCTTGCTTCTCCTTGTTGCTGTCATGATCTGTTTTTCCCATTTTCCCATCTGCTGTAACAATTTCATGCTTTCTCACTCGAGGGAAGCATATCACCAAGCACCCTGTTTGATGTGTGAGCAGAAAATGAGGACAGAAGTGAGACAGAGCCACCGACTGATGCAGGCTCTGTGCACAAAGAGCCCTGGGGAGGGGAGGGTGGGAAGGGGCTCAGGGGGAGCTGGGGGGGTTGCTAGCCAGGGAGGGAGGGATGCAAGCAGGAGGAGTCCCAGACAAACCTGTGAGCAGAGCTGAGCCAGGTGCTGTCTGCCCAGCCCCCCAGAAACCCCCACCCACCCCTGGCAGGGCCGGGGTCACTGTGGTGAGTGACACACCGCACAGATTCCTCGTGTAGAACAATCTGACTCTAATCCTTTATTCTAACAATTGACCCCTTTTCATACCTTTTTGAGGCCACTTTCATTGGTAGGAAGAGTGGCAGAACTCTTCACCACATTGGCCAAACCAAAAGACATCAGAGAAAGTCTGTCCCACAGGAAGGAGTCCAGAACATCACACTCGTGACAAAAACACTGCAATGTTCATGTCAAACCCTGTGAGAACCAGACCTTCCTAAACCAAAACATCACAAAGAAACTGAACCTAGAAACTCAGAAACCTCAGGGAACCCAGAGTGCAGTCTAGGAGTGCAGAGGGGGCTTCCCTGGGCACACAGACCCTGCATCCATCAGCTGGGAATGCATGCACAGGGCACAGCCAGGGCAGGCAGTGCAGTGCTGAAAACTTTGGATGCAAAATAAAAAAGACAAAGCAAATGAGCAGAAAATATGAGAAAAGCAAAAGAGCTAAGGGATAGTAATGTGTTAGGGGAGTACAATGGCTTACCAAAGAGGTGCTTCTCCTTCAGTACATGTTTAAGGTCTTCTCACATTTAATGATTTTTTTTTTTTAATTGGGAAGTTTGGCAGGAAAGCTAATAGCACACCTAAACATCTCCTTGGAAGAGGAGCTTGAAAGTTTTCTCCTTCTAGTCTCTGAGCAGAGGAGGTGAGGGAGAGCCTTCCCTTGAATGGGTACTACAGCAGCAGTTCCAGGGATTTATGTAATACTAAATTGTTCCCAGACCCTGCTAAAGGCTCAGTGTTGTATACCTCATGCTGGCTTCTGCCTAGCAAAGAATTTTACCATAATGTGAGTAGAAACTTCCCTCTTTTTCTAAAAGCTAATCAAGTACATAGCTCCACTGCCAAGTGCTAGCTACTTTAAAAAAAGTACTCAAAGCAATGCACAAACCTTAGGGCTTTGTACCTCATTAATTTCCCTGTAATAAGCCAGTAGACCAGATTCTGGTCCATAATTCTGTTCTAATTGCTGTGGTACAGAGCCAGTGATTTCAAAGTTGCTACAGTGGGATAATTAAAACAGATTGGAGCAGAATCCTCTTATGTATGTATGCACTGTATGTTACATTTAGCATTTACATTATGTTGTACTACATCTGTTGTCAGGAAAGTGCCAGTAAATCAAGGTTTTGAATGAGACCATTTGTGGTGTGGCATCTTACTGTTTCATTTTATAGCACACAGCTATTCCTGGTACAGCTGTAACAAAATCAGAAAGGCAACAAAAATGCTGAGGGTCTTGAAAGGGAATCTTTTCTGAACAGAAGAGCAGGTATGAGCAATAACTCAAGCTGCAAACTGTGCTTCCTTTGATGGGTCTGGCTGTGTCCCTGCTGCAGGAGAATGGGTTGGACTATGAAGCCTGCCTGGTGGCTCAGTGTGATGCCCTGGTGGATGCACTGACACGGCAAAAGGCAAAGCTGCTCACCAAGGTCACCAAGGAGAGGGAGCACAAGCTGAAGGTGAGCATCCTCTCCTCACTCTGCACAGCTGCTCATTGAGAGACACCTGGTGTGGATTTTCGAGTTCCCCAAGCCCTTACACCATGAAATCTCCTAGTAACCAGATTCTGAGGTGCTTTAGCAGGTTCCAGCTCAGCAGTTTAATGGAACTGTGCCTACACACATTAAATGATGGATATCCTTCAGCAGGCTGGGGAGTCAGGCCATCAATCTTTACCTATCTGATGGGCTGGGGCTGTCTTTTGAGAGGTGTTTATCAGTGAGACCTGTGTGTGGTTTGGATTTTGGGACCTTCTGCCCAAGTAAACAGTTGTGATTTTGAGACCTCCTCAAATTTTTAAATTCAGGTAATCCACCTGCAGAAATACATGAGCTACTCAAAATGTATTAAAGAATTGCAGTAAAAGGAGATGGCAAGAAGAAATCTAAAATGGTTGAATGACAAGGCAGTCAAGAAATATTTAAATGACACATGTCTTAAAATGCTGATCTTTATGTGATTTGGAGGTACTATTACATTCATACTAAAAGGATCTAAGAGAGAAGGGAAAACTGAAGTGGATTATCTAACATATCAGTTAACAAAGTCTACCTGAGGTCAGCATTCAGCTTGCTCAACAAGAGCCAGCACTTACTGCTGACAGCACAGCAAACCCTGCAGTTCCTTGCTGTCCAAGCTGTCCTACAGAGCACAGTGCTGTCAGACCCAGTGCACAGCCATGTGGCAGCAAATCAAGGCCAAAATCTGGGAAACTGGGATGCAGCTGTTTTATTTCTTAATTCCATCTTAAGCAGAGCAAGTTCAATAATAAATTATGAAGAGAAGGTTAGGGTATGATCTGGAGAAACCTCTCCAGCAGTTTGCCTCTAATGTGAAGGACTTTTTAAAAGCTCAGATGTTAGTGAAAGTGTGACTGGAAATGTGAACACTGCAAATTGCAGAGACATGTTCTGTGCCCTCTCTGCCCCAAGCAAGCCTAATCTTTGAGCAATTAATCTGCTCTGGAAATTGAGATTCCCTGTGCACAGCATTTTGCCAAGCTAATTATCAGTATTTACAATACACAGCAAGTGAGTGAAGCTGATGGAGATATGGCAATGGCCATATGGCAGCTAAATTAAGCATAGATTTAACACACTCTCCCATTCCTTGTCTCTTCTGAAATACTTTCATACAATTCACTGCAAGCTGAGGCTGTCACAGAACTGTGATGATGTTTGTTTTCCAGGTTGTTTGGGACCAGATAAATCACTGTACACTGAAGCTACGCCAGTCAACAGGGCTTATGGAATACTGCCTAGAAGTTATCAAAGAAAATGATCCCTCTGGGTTTTTACAGGTATTTTTCTTCCTAATGTTCTGGGGGGAAAGAAAAAAAAAAAAAAAAATATGTTGAAGCCGAGTCTAAAAACCTGTGGCTTTGTTAATTAGCCCTTCTTTGCAAAATATGGCCAAGCCAATAATTGCCTTAATTTGCAGGATGTTGTTTCTTAGGTGCTAACAGTGAAAGTGTATTGATGAGACAAAACAAAACAGTGTTATTTTCCCATAAATTACTTTGCTTTGTTTATTCTAATATGTTTATTAATTATTTTATTTTGCCCTAATGGTTTTGTTGCCTTATTTATTGCCTAAAAACAAACAAAATGACATGCACACATGAATGCATGAGTGTCAGGGGTCTGTCAGAACACCCCTAAAAAACAGGATGGGAATTAGCCAACCTAAACCTATTAGCACTCCAGACTGATTGTCACTGCCATGTCTGGTCTCAAGCAGGAGAGGGGACTGTGTGGTGTGGATTAATCTCAAGATTACACAGATTTTAACAGGTTGGACACTACAGGACAAACAAAACCTTTAGGTCTTACCTACATGCTATCAACATATATGTTTTACTTTCTTCTCAGCTTTCATTCCCTATAACTTTGGTGGCTTCAGTTTTTGCAGCCCCCCCTTATTAAAAAAAAAACAAAACCCAAACCGTATTTTTTCCTGGTTTATCTGATGATGCTTTTGGATTTCTTTGGGAACTGCTCCTGCAGCCAGGATACTGGGACATGGCCAAGGGATCCCAGCACATCCCACAGTGGCCCTGAGGCTCTGGGATGCTCCTGCACCCCCGTGCAGACTGAGCAGCAGCTGCTGGTGCAGGGCTCAGACAGGAGTGTCCTCACTAAAAGTAATGAGGAGAAGTCTCCAGATTCTTGTGACAAAGGAAAACTCTCTCTGTTACACCCTGAATAAAATTCTCCTCCCTGTGACTCTCAGGAAGTTCAGTCAGGGACTCCAGGTATCCAAGTGGCAGCTGGCTGAACTCAAGGACAGCTGAGTTCATTGATTTCCAGAGCCAGGATTTAACTTCCAGGAGGGTCTGCTGTGATCATTTTAGTTTGTCTTTTGGGCTGATTGTCTGTGGGCTGAGCTAGAGCAAAGCTTTAAACACTAAATTCAGTTTTGATGTAATGGTAGAAAATCCATCATATATGTGAAAATCTATCTGACAATTTATCACCCTCACTGTGAGTAATACACACCTTGCTTACCATTTGGTTTTTTTAATCCTTTAGCTTTCATCCCCTGAATCATCTCTGCTGCATGGAGAGACTCAAACATTTAAACCTCTCTTTGTGCAACTTCTTTTTAGACAAGAGAGCACAAGACCATGCAGATCAGAGAACAGAGTACAGAATTATATGTGGCATTCAAAGGCATGGCACACAACATAATCTAAACAGGCTTTACAATGCAGTTTTTACTTTCCTAGCCTAAGATAAGATTTATTTTGAAAAGCCAAGATGAAAGGATGCAATATAAATGGACCTCACCCCAGAACAACCAGATCCCATCTCATTTGGCTGTTTTGCTGTCCCAATCCTGTTTCCTTTGTGCTGTGTCTCACAGGCATTCTGTCACTTTTAATGTGTTAAGGATGCCATAGAACAGCTGCCACTTTGTTCCAAAGCTGATTCTCTCTTCCAGATCTCAGATGCTTTGATCAAGCGTGTTCAGGTGTCTCAGGAGCAGTGGGTCAAGGGAGCCTTGGAGCCAAAAGTGTCTGCTGAGTTTGACCTGACTCTGGACAGTGAACCTTTGCTGCAGTCAATTCACCAGCTGGATTTTATTCAGATGAAATGTAGGGGTGAGCTTTTATGATTTTCCTTCTTCTGTTTTCCATGCATGTGTTGAAAGAGTGCTGGGAGGTGTGAGGACACCAAAGGAGGGAAGAGGAATGACTTGAATTTGCTGGATAGTGTTAAAAGGTTTTCAGGCAAATTCAGGTTACTGGGTTTTTCCTGGAAAGGTGTGCCCCCCTCACATGTATAATCTTTATGTGCATCTGGTATTTCTGAGCAAGCTCAGAGAGAAAGACCAGATGCACTTAAAGATTTTAAAGATAAATTCTTCAGGGTAGGGCTTTGAAGATTAATAAGACATGAGCTGCATGAAACTTCATGCCCTTCTGTAACACTCCTAGGTTTGACATGGTTAATTCAAGATACCAATTAGCCCTATCTTGTCTGAAACAGCTGAAGTAGAAAATAAATATTACACACACACACATACACACATACACTTGAATAGGGAAAAAAAACCCCATCCTTTGACTTTTGACTTGTCTCTGTCCTGTGCTGCAAAAAGGGGAAAGGAGCTCCATGGCTGTGCCATTCCATGGTTCCAAGTGTCTGGATAATTCTGATGGACAAGCTAGAGGGAACTGAGGTTAAAAAATGTATCCAAAAGAAGAAGCTGATGAACAGGACATGCCACTGACATAAAAAAAACAAATAAAAAAGGAGAATTAGCATCGTGAGCTTGTAGTGGGGTTGGTTTATGTGGAGCAGGATGAGAACTGCATCAGAATTAGGTTGATCCACAGAACAGTTGGTTTGAAAGCCATTGTGGTCCCTGGGAATGATGTCATTAGCTTCTCTCAGTGGTGATTCAAGCCTTCATTATACATGTGGGTGACAGGACAGAGGCTGCCAGGAGTCAGTGAATGAGTTAAGGATATTCATGCAGTGATGTCAGATGTGCTTTTTTTTAGATTTGTTTTGAGTGAGCATAAAGAATTTTGTTCAGCTTATGTGTTCTCTCTGGGCCTAATTCTGCATCTAAGACACCCAAGATGAAGTAATTAGGGTGGATAATTTGGCAGATATGTGGAGCAATAATGTACAAGCAGTTAAAGGCCAGAGTCTGCTCCCTGAGAATGCTTTGCATCTTGGCATGAACAGGATCTGAGAGCATCACTTTGCTGCCTGGAAGGAGAAGCTGCACTTGCATGGTGATGCTCTGCTATTTACCACATGAGCACTGGAACTGACTGCCCAGAGAGGCTGGGGCATCTCCCTCACTGGAGACACAAGAACTGCAGGGACACAATCCTGTGCCCCCTCTTTCCAGCCTGGCCTGGTTTGTGAGTCTGTGACTCACGTGTTTCCCAGTGTCCAGATTCACAAAGAAAAGAAATGAGTTTGTCTCTTCACATCTGCTCCTCTTTCTTCAATCCTGCCTGCACCAACAGCTCCTCAGCCTTTGCCACGTGCTGGTGTTGAGTGTTAGTAAGTCATTTCACTGGCTGATCTCTCAAGAGCAGATGCATTAAAGATGTCAAGGATCTGTAAAAGAGGTTTTGGGGAGATCTAGGAGAATAGGGCAAGCATGGCTTTTGCAATGTAATATCTGTATTATGGTTATCAGTGCTTAGTACATGAATGAATATCTTTTTTTTTTTTTTTTTTTCCCCCAAACTCTGGCCTCATTCAACCCCGTTGAGCTTGCATGGGTCATTTAGAGTGAAAGCATGCTTGTAAGTAAACATTGACTCACTGTGTTAGACATAGGAGAAAGAAAATGAGAACAAATCACATTGCATTTGCTTTGATGACATGTTCATCTCCATTACTGATGCACTCTCTATAAGCACAGATCTAAAGCTCATCTCAAAACATAAAGATCATAGGGTTCTTTTTCTTTTTTACAGAAAGAAGAAGCAATCTGAGAACAAATTAAATTGCAGAGGTGTGAGAGGTGCAGAAGTAATGCTTAGGCAGTCATCAATCACCAGGAATACACAGGCCAACAAACACAGACAAAACTCTAAACTTAAAATGGTTCACCCAAAAATCCCATTACCCCTGAATTCCTCATTTCAGGTTTTTAACCCTTGTCAGGTTTCTGTGACTTCTCCAGACACAGTGTCTACCAGAGAAAAGTCTGAACTTTCCACGTGAGGAAACAAGCAGGTTTTTATTTATGACACCCTCTGAATCATCCTTAAATATCAAGGAATAGGAACAAGGCTCCCTTTTCACAGAAAAACCTTCAAGAGCTGATTTGTAAGGCTCTTTTGTTTCATTCTCCTGGGCTCCCAACCATCTGCACTCGCTGTGGTGGTGGAGAATAAAGCCGTGGTGGCTCCTGCACTCTTTATCACAAGTGTGATGTTGACTTGGGTGTCACTTCCAAAGTGGGGGGAGAAGCCTTGGCCCTTTCACACAGTAGCATCCATTTTCCCACAGCCTGCTTGGTACACTGAACATGAACAGGCCTCTTTTATCCAGAAACCTCAAATAGGAGGAAAGGAACAGCTCGAGGGCTGAGTTCTCATGCAGACAGAGAGAGGAAAATAAACCAGAGGGTTAAACAGAGTAGATAAAAGAAGAGCAAACTGATATTGTTAAGCCAATGAATTCTCAGAGCATTCAGTTCCTTCTAAGACATGATTGAGCTCAGCAGAAATGATATTGAGATATTGAATGGGGAAATTCAGCCTTGGGGCAGAGGAGCAGGCAGGCTCTGTGCATCACTTGCATCCTGCTTAACCCATGTGGTTTCAGCAGTGCATGAGATGCATGCCAGGTCTCTCCAGAGATTAAATTTTCACTTTATAATTGCCAGCAAAGAGTGAACAGTGTGAGTTTAGTTGTGTTTAGGAGAGGTTGGATAGAGGTCTCTTTCCCACAGAGACACAGCTGAATGTTTTACTGTTTCTTTTTATTTTTAAGATGCTGGTCTGGTAAACAGTCTCTTGGTGTTTCTTCTGAGCAAGTCACTGAAAAGGCATGTTGGTAGAAAAATTTGCATTTGCAATTTCCATGAGGAGTCTCCTGTGATGCAGAAGTTCCTTCTGCTACCTGAACCGTGGGATTTAGATAAAGTTGGCAAACAGAACAATTTGCTTCAACAGTTTATTTTAAGTATGGTTGCCATAAAGATAACATATCCAAGGTGTTTCTGATGAAAAGCTATGGGGAGAGGGAGGGGTGACAAATCAGATTTTTAACCACCCCCAGCCGCAGTGAAGAATTGTTTTCCTGCTGTGGGTGGAGTTCAGGCTGTCTCAGCTGTGCTGGGAGGAGAGGCTGCTCTGCTTGCTACCCAGCCAGTTCTCTGTTACTGCACTGGTGGCATTAACTGGGGCATGGCACCCAGGGCTGAGCCCCCCCTGCCCCACACTGGGGACAAGGGGGGCTCTGGGGAGAAAAGAATTCTTCCAGACAGTGACTCCAGGGAGGGAAACCACCCATGGGCTCCCCAGACTCCAGCTCTTATGAGACATGACAATCCAGCCCAGATCTGTTTCTGTTCACATATTTCAGTGAAGTGATTTGTCTAACTGGGTAACAGCATTTTGTGATGCCATTTTCCTGCCTTTTCTTTCAAGGAGGAGAATGGACTCTCTTCCTGGCAAGAGCTGGCTCCCCTGCAAGGGGAAGGAGGGGAGCAGTTGCCAGGCACAGACTGATGGGGTAGGGCAGAGCTGCACTAACCTGCACCCAGTTCCTGTTTCAGTGCCCCCAGTCCCACTGCTGCAGCTGGAGAAGTGCTGCACCAGGAACAACAGTGTGACACTGGCCTGGAGGATGCCACCTTTGAGCCACAACCCAGTGGAGGGTTATATCCTGGAGCTGGATGATGGAGATGGGGGCCAATTCCGAGTGAGAATTTCATTCAGCATTTATTTGTGTCTCTTTGTGCGTGAGTTTCCTCCAGATATGGATTTGTTTCTGTCCAAGGGTGGGGAGAGGGGGTTGTAAAAACATCCCTAATTCCACTGTGTTGGTGGAGAAAGCAGTGCAGATGCTGCTGAATAGAAGGACCACTGGCTTAGGCAGGCAGTTCATTTGGGGTTATTCTCAGGGCCCTGGCAAAGAGGGCCTTGGGGGATGTCCAGTGTGTCCCAGAGCAGAAAATTCCATGTGAGCACGCAGGAGATGGAAGTGGTTCATTGCACAAAACAGAAATTTCTTTCAAGTTCCTACTCTCAACTGTCTATCACACCCTATTTCAACAGCTGCCATTCTTGGTCCAGAAATGCAACCTAGTCTTTCCTGATTTTCTGAGTAAAAATATGATCCTGCATAAAAATACAGGATTTCTAAATCTTTCCCCCAGGAGTGGATGAGACCAGGCTGGTGGAAGCTTTTTCCACTGTCATGCTGTGATGGAGTTGATAAATATGGAAAGGCTCCCCAAGAGCTGTCCTGCCAAATGCTCTGGGTGATGCCACAACGGGATGCTCCTGGTTGCAGGTGCAGGGTGCTTATGGGCCCCTGTACTTTTTCAACACATCCTGATAACCTAGAGAAGCAATTCAATCGGATTTCTGCCTCCTGGAAGCTGTGGCCCTTCTGCCTGAGGCAGGCTCCATGCTCCTGTTGCTCAGGACCAGGCTGGCCAGGGCTTTCCCTGGGGGCTGGTGCCTCGAGAGCATCTGCAGATCACTGTGGAGGACAGCTGCTCTCTTCACAAATGGGGAATTTTGCCAAAAACGTGTGATGGCATTTCTTTGGGAGCTGCAGACTGGCTCCTCCCTGGAAACCTAAAGGTTTCTCCAGCTGAAAATGTCCTGGCACGGATCCACCTAAGGAGCTGCCAAACCACTGCACCCATTGCCAGCAAAGGTGCCTGGTTTGGACAACCCTCACTGGGAGAGGCAGAAATTTGGACACCCCCAACTGGGAGAGGCAGAAATTTGGACACCCCTCACTGGCAGAGGCAGAAATTGTGTTGGCAGCCACTTTGAAGAGGGCACTGTGGGTTTTGGTCCAAGTAACATTTCACAGGGGTTTGCAGAGCCTGGTTTCCACTTCTGTGCATGGCTGCTGAGAGCTGCCAACATAGTCACTGTTAGTGGGTAAGAGGGTTATCAGTGTGTGATGAATGAAGTGTCAGAGCAAGGTGTTACAATTCCAGTGTGTTTTATCCAGTTTATCCAGGATAAACCTTTTAAAGTGGTATTCATGTCTTGTGAATAACAAGATTTCAGGCTGGTCCATATCCAAGCTCATTTCTGTGGGTGAGTTTTGTTGCTGCCAAAGGTTTTAGGACTGCCAGCAGTGCCATGTTAATGTTTTGGATTGAAAAAGATGCAAAATCATCTCAATCCTTAAAAATGTAAGGTAATAATTTCTAAGTGGAATGGTCTGCTTGCTGCTGTGGTAGAAACATCCTCAGTTTTACCTATTAAAAGAGAAAAGGCAGGCTTCTCAGCAATGCCCTTTCAATAAGGATTTGCTGACCTTTTAAATGGAGAATTCTATACCTGAAAGCACAGACATTGACTGCATGTTATCAGTATTTCATGGGTGGATTTAAAGAACATCTCTGTTGAAGCAGAGAGCATCAACCTGCATAAACTGAGGCAGTGAACAGTGGTAAAATGAAGTGGATTAGAAAATGTGAGAGTTGTTCAACAAATACATATTTTTTTCACAGTCAACAAATCTTATGACATGGAGGTAAACTGAGTTATTCTACTAAAACTCTTCTTTATCTCCATGAACAACCACCAGCTAACTCAGGACCCAAGAGATTTTGTTGTTTGTAGCAGCAAAGAGGACAAACACGTGTCCTGCTGTAAACTTAAGCAATTCCTTTGTTATTCATCACATCCTTTTGGGTTTATATGAAAACCTTAATCGTCAGAGCTATTCATGGGCATTACTTAAGTCCTAACTGAACTGGGATCTGAGTGCTTTGCTTAGTGACAGGTTTGAGTTGGTGCCTTTGCTACCATAAACCTACAGATTTCACAGAATCAGAGAAATCAGAAGTGGAAGGGAATTGTCTTTCAACCTGCTGCCAAGACAGGATTTTCTAGGCTTCTTTCAGTTCATTGTAGCCTGCATAATCTGATCCTCTTCACTGGTCTGCCTAGCTGTTCCTCCCTCTGAAATATTTCACATTACAGAAGTATTTGCTCTATGATAAATATTTGAAGATTTTTTTTTATGTCTCTGTTGTCTGGTTACTGTTTCATCATGTGGTGCATGTAATCCTAATTTTTAGGAGATAATTTTCTTCTGGATCCGTGTTTTCAGGTTTCAAAATTCTATTTTAACAGGTAGGCATGAGATAACCTTTCCAACAGGACAAAACTGCACTTGCTTTTTTTTGTTCTTATATGCCCCCTTTTTTTTGTCTTACATAAAATAGCAGCCACAGTGTGTCAGATACTGGGACTACTCTCCAAAACAGTGATTTGGAGTAGATATCTAGGATAAGAGAAGCATGAAGATCTTTTTGTGTTGCCCTTTATTGCTTTACCCTTCCAGCTTCTTCCTCACCTTAGTTTGTCCAGTGCTAACCACCCTTGATGTCTCCCATGCTGTGGCTGTATTATAACATCCTGTGACATCCATATTATAGATATCCTATATATATTATATATCCTATAACATCTTTATAACATTATTATATAATTTATATAATTTATATATTATATAAAATTTATAATATTATTATAACATAACATTATTATTCAACATCCTGGCAAGCAAAGAGAAGCCATTCACTTCTTGCTTATATTTAGAAGCTATGTTAAGCTATGTCCCTGATTCTCTCTCACCTTTTTTGGGATGTTTAGGAAGTATATGTTGGCAAGGAGACCCTCTGCACCATCGATGGCCTTCATTTCAACAGCACTTACAACGCCAGGGTCAAAGCTTTCAACTCCTCGGGCGTGGGTCCCTACAGCAAGACAGTGATTTTACAGACCTCGGACGGTGAGCGGGGCTTCGGCCCCTCCTGCAGGAGCCCTGCAGCACTCAGGGCCAGGACCACCCCTTTACACCCATTAGTGGATTTGACACCTTTCCATTGTCAGTAACACTTCAAGCTGTCTGATTTTAGTTGGCTGCAAAAGTCCAGGATCTAAGTAAGATGCTTGCTTGTTACAGAAACAGTTATGCAACTCATGGGAGGTTTTTTTGTTCTGCTCTGTCTCCCTTTGTCCATGTATCTTTGGGATTTGCCTTTTTCTTCACTGCTGCTTCAATTTCTCTGCAAGGTTTGATAATATAGAGATGGGAATTCGTGCTTGTTCCTCTGTAATTGTGCTTGGTACCCATACGGACATTTCAGGAAGTTCATCTTCATTAATGATATTGTAATGAATCCAGAAGTGCATGCTATTATCCCTTCCACTTTTATGCTGTGTTGCCAAAATAGGCCAGTATAAAATATTTATACTTTAAGAGCTTTTGGGGCTTTCTTCCCCCCTTTTTAAAATAAAAAAAACTCTTCACTTTGATAAACTGGTGAAGTCAATCAGCATGGACACAGCTAATCTCCCTTTCCATTAGAGGTGATCCTGAACCCATTCACCTGTGGGCAGTTTCCATGTCATGCAGAAGCCTTTGTCTCCTCAGGGACTTTCTTGTTACTCTGTGTGGACAGAACATCACCACCCTCAGCAGCTAAATCTCAGGGGAACAAGCACAANAAAAACGTGTGATGGCATTTCTTTGGGAGCTGCAGACTGGCTCCTCCCTGGAAACCTAAAGGTTTCTCCAGCTGAAAATGTCCTGGCACGGATCCACCTAAGGAGCTGCCAAACCACTGCACCCATTGCCAGCAAAGGTGCCTGGTTTGGACAACCCTCACTGGGAGAGGCAGAAATTTGGACACCCCCAACTGGGAGAGGCAGAAATTTGGACACCCCTCACTGGCAGAGGCAGAAATTGTGTTGGCAGCCACTTTGAAGAGGGCACTGTGGGTTTTGGTCCAAGTAACATTTCACAGGGGTTTGCAGAGCCTGGTTTCCACTTCTGTGCATGGCTGCTGAGAGCTGCCAACATAGTCACTGTTAGTGGGTAAGAGGGTTATCAGTGTGTGATGAATGAAGTGTCAGAGCAAGGTGTTACAATTCCAGTGTGTTTTATCCAGTTTATCCAGGATAAACCTTTTAAAGTGGTATTCATGTCTTGTGAATAACAAGATTTCAGGCTGGTCCATATCCAAGCTCATTTCTGTGGGTGAGTTTTGTTGCTGCCAAAGGTTTTAGGACTGCCAGCAGTGCCATGTTAATGTTTTGGATTGAAAAAGATGCAAAATCATCTCAATCCTTAAAAATGTAAGGTAATAATTTCTAAGTGGAATGGTCTGCTTGCTGCTGTGGTAGAAACATCCTCAGTTTTACCTATTAAAAGAGAAAAGGCAGGCTTCTCAGCAATGCCCTTTCAATAAGGATTTGCTGACCTTTTAAATGGAGAATTCTATACCTGAAAGCACAGACATTGACTGCATGTTATCAGTATTTCATGGGTGGATTTAAAGAACATCTCTGTTGAAGCAGAGAGCATCAACCTGCATAAACTGAGGCAGTGAACAGTGGTAAAATGAAGTGGATTAGAAAATGTGAGAGTTGTTCAACAAATACATATTTTTTTCACAGTCAACAAATCTTATGACATGGAGGTAAACTGAGTTATTCTACTAAAACTCTTCTTTATCTCCATGAACAACCACCAGCTAACTCAGGACCCAAGAGATTTTGTTGTTTGTAGCAGCAAAGAGGACAAACACGTGTCCTGCTGTAAACTTAAGCAATTCCTTTGTTATTCATCACATCCTTTTGGGTTTATATGAAAACCTTAATCGTCAGAGCTATTCATGGGCATTACTTAAGTCCTAACTGAACTGGGATCTGAGTGCTTTGCTTAGTGACAGGTTTGAGTTGGTGCCTTTGCTACCATAAACCTACAGATTTCACAGAATCAGAGAAATCAGAAGTGGAAGGGAATTGTCTTTCAACCTGCTGCCAAGACAGGATTTTCTAGGCTTCTTTCAGTTCATTGTAGCCTGCATAATCTGATCCTCTTCACTGGTCTGCCTAGCTGTTCCTCCCTCTGAAATATTTCACATTACAGAAGTATTTGCTCTATGATAAATATTTGAAGATTTTTTTTTATGTCTCTGTTGTCTGGTTACTGTTTCATCATGTGGTGCATGTAATCCTAATTTTTAGGAGATAATTTTCTTCTGGATCCGTGTTTTCAGGTTTCAAAATTCTATTTTAACAGGTAGGCATGAGATAACCTTTCCAACAGGACAAAACTGCACTTGCTTTTTTTTGTTCTTATATGCCCCCTTTTTTTTGTCTTACATAAAATAGCAGCCACAGTGTGTCAGATACTGGGACTACTCTCCAAAACAGTGATTTGGAGTAGATATCTAGGATAAGAGAAGCATGAAGATCTTTTTGTGTTGCCCTTTATTGCTTTACCCTTCCAGCTTCTTCCTCACCTTAGTTTGTCCAGTGCTAACCACCCTTGATGTCTCCCATGCTGTGGCTGTATTATAACATCCTGTGACATCCATATTATAGATATCCTATATATATTATATATCCTATAACATCTTTATAACATTATTATATAATTTATATAATTTATATATTATATAAAATTTATAATATTATTATAACATAACATTATTATTCAACATCCTGGCAAGCAAAGAGAAGCCATTCACTTCTTGCTTATATTTAGAAGCTATGTTAAGCTATGTCCCTGATTCTCTCTCACCTTTTTTGGGATGTTTAGGAAGTATATGTTGGCAAGGAGACCCTCTGCACCATCGATGGCCTTCATTTCAACAGCACTTACAACGCCAGGGTCAAAGCTTTCAACTCCTCGGGCGTGGGTCCCTACAGCAAGACAGTGATTTTACAGACCTCGGACGGTGAGCGGGGCTTCGGCCCCTCCTGCAGGAGCCCTGCAGCACTCAGGGCCAGGACCACCCCTTTACACCCATTAGTGGATTTGACACCTTTCCATTGTCAGTAACACTTCAAGCTGTCTGATTTTAGTTGGCTGCAAAAGTCCAGGATCTAAGTAAGATGCTTGCTTGTTACAGAAACAGTTATGCAACTCATGGGAGGTTTTTTTGTTCTGCTCTGTCTCCCTTTGTCCATGTATCTTTGGGATTTGCCTTTTTCTTCACTGCTGCTTCAATTTCTCTGCAAGGTTTGATAATATAGAGATGGGAATTCGTGCTTGTTCCTCTGTAATTGTGCTTGGTACCCATACGGACATTTCAGGAAGTTCATCTTCATTAATGATATTGTAATGAATCCAGAAGTGCATGCTATTATCCCTTCCACTTTTATGCTGTGTTGCCAAAATAGGCCAGTATAAAATATTTATACTTTAAGAGCTTTTGGGGCTTTCTTCCCCCCTTTTTAAAATAAAAAAAACTCTTCACTTTGATAAACTGGTGAAGTCAATCAGCATGGACACAGCTAATCTCCCTTTCCATTAGAGGTGATCCTGAACCCATTCACCTGTGGGCAGTTTCCATGTCATGCAGAAGCCTTTGTCTCCTCAGGGACTTTCTTGTTACTCTGTGTGGACAGAACATCACCACCCTCAGCAGCTAAATCTCAGGGGAACAAGCACAAATAATGTAAAGCACTTCACAGAACGTCACCACCCTCAGCAGCTAGATTTCAGAGTAACAAGCACAAATAATGTAAAGCACTTGGTCACCATCCTTAGCAGCTAGATTTCAGGGGAACAAGCACGAATAATGTAAAGCGCTTCTGAGAGAAGAACAGCAGGGTGCCAGCTCGGATTAATCACGTGTAGTAAAAATACACGAATCAAAATGCCTACAGTAACAAGGAAGGATGGTCTGTATTACCTCAGAGTGCAGTGGGGGTCTTTACAAAGGCAGAATTTTGTCCTTTACCCTGAATTAAAGCATCACCACTTGTTCCCGGCCCCTCCCGGGATAACCCTGCCTCTCCTCCCCCCTCGCACAGTGGCGTGGTTCACCTTCGACCCCTGCTCAGCCCACAGAGACATCGTGCTGTCCAACGACAGCCAGACTGCCACCTGCAGCAGCTACGACGACCGCGTGGTGCTGGGCACCGCCGCCTTCTCCAAGGGCGTGCACTACTGGGAGCTGAGCGTGGACCGCTACGACAACCACCCCGACCCCGCCTTCGGCATCGCCAGGATCAACGTGGCCAAGGACATGATGCTGGGCAAGGACGACAGGGCCTGGGCCATGTACGTGGACAACAACCGCAGCTGGTTCATGCACTGCAACTCGCACACCAGCCGGTGAGTGCTGCCCCGCCTGCCCTGCAGCCCTGCCCTGCATCCCTGCCCTGCATCCCTGCCCTGCATCCCTGCTCTGCATCCCTGCTCTGCATCCCTGCCCTGCATCCCTGCCCTGCATCCCTGCTCTGCATCCCTGCCCTGCATCCCTGCTCTGCATCCCTGCTCTGCATCCCTGCCCTGCATCCCTGCTCTGCCCCGCCTGCCCTGCATCCCTGCCCTGCAGCCCTGCCCTGCAGCCCTGCCTTTCTTCCCTGCTCTGCATCCCTGCCCTGCATCCCTGCTCTGCATCCCTGCCCTGCATCCCTGCCCTGCATCCCTGCTCTGCATCCCTGCTCTGCAGCCCTGCCCTGCACCGGGGGCTCAGCAGACACCCGGCCAGCCCCTGGCTAAATGCACCTGCTTGATTCCTTCCTGCAGATCGCTAGACACAGTGCTTGCACCTCAGCAGTCTGCACTGGTGTTTGTTGTCCTTGCTGTTATCTGTTTTTCCCTCGATCTTGCCTAAATCCCCCCTGCTGTGGTTTAAACCCATTACTGCCTGTCCCACCCACATCAGCAGACAGGACACAGCATAACGGGCTGCAGCACTGCTCTCATTGCCAGAGGGTTGGTTCTCTTCCTTAGGAGGAATCTTGGCTGCAGGTTGTACAGTACTTAGGCTGCAGGTGTTTGTTTCCAGTTCTGACAGCTATTGAGGGTTTGCTGGAGTCACACTGGGGCACAGCTGCAGACGAGGGACTGTAGGGCTGAGTGACAGCTTTCATTCTACTGAGCCACTGCACCAAAGAGCTCTGAAAAGCACCTCAACGAGAACAGCCAGCTTAGACAGGAGCATTTCAGCATGCCTGAGCAGTGCAGGGACATGTTCTACTTGCAGGTACCTCCAGGGATGGATCACACAGAGAGAACAACTGTCAGCACAGATCCTGTGCTGTGCTGACACAGTTCCATGACTTTCAGTGCTCAGGACAGCAATCTCTGCCTAGTGCTGGCTTCTGTTTCTTTGAAGTGGTGCCAGACTGTGCAGGGGACACATGGCTAACTTTGCTTGAAGGTATCAGAGCAGAACTGCTCTCTCTCTGTGTTCCATGAGAGGGTCAGCCCTAGCTGAAGGGCAGCTGGGTACTGAGACCCTTGGGAAGATCTCCTCTGAAGGGGATCCCAAGTCCCTTGCTTACTTTGGAAAATGGTGTGTTCATACACCTATTCTATCACAATGGGAGACTGATGTATGAGTAGAGACTGACTAAGGATATGTAGAGGTCTGTGGCAGAGCTGGAATCAGCTTCTGTTTCATTTTCTACTGACTGTCCCAGCAGGTCTTCAACTCTTACTGTCTCAGGCGTTTTTTCTGTTGTACTGAATGATTAACACAAAGTTTTGCAGTGATTTTTAAAACACTGAAATGCAGGTGTCTCCTTAAAGAGATAAGGCTGTGTCAACATGCACTGTACCCATTGATTGTGATGTTTCCCATGGACTAGTCATTTATACTGGACAACATACCTGTGCTTTAAGTAAGTGTACTGCAAATGCTGGGAAGTGTTGTTCAAAACCTGGTTTGATTTTGCAGTTCACTACAGACAGGTGGAAGAACCTGCAGCTGGATCAAAAGCTATCTGAAGTTGCTTGGATTGTTTTCCATTGGTCCAAAGACCTTAGATCATGTCCTGAGACAATATAGAGGAAAATAACATCAGTATAACAACTACACCAAAGAGTTCTCTGTCCCTTTAACATCTTGGTTCGATTCAGGGCGGAAGTAATGCTAAGCTGTATTAATTTTAATGCTCTGTGGAACAGCTTATGTTTTCTGGAAAAAAGCTGGCAACCATTCTGTGCACCACTGTCCCAGAAACCTATTTTATGGATTTGGTGCTGGGCGTGCTCCTCCCGGCAAGCAACACACAAGCCAAGCAAAAGCTTTGTTCTGGAAGCACAAACAATGGGAACGCTCAGGGTTTCCAATCATCCTGCTCAATCAGGAGAACAAAGCGCTGGCTGTTGGTGACAGTTTGCCAGTTTTTACCTGGTTAAACACAGAGGCACGTGCAAGGCAAGGGTGGACCCCTGGAATCTCCCTGGAATCTCTGCTCAAGGGGAGAACACTGGCACGGGGCGTGCAGGCTGATGGAATCACGTGTGCTTCACTGGAATTAGGGCTAAGCATTATATTTTTAACTGTGGCAGTCAACTAGGTCAGTTTTTTAACTCATTAGCTGTAATAGTCTTGTGGAAACAGTTATTGCTGCTTCTTTGTTTTCCCCACTGGACACAAGTGCATGACAGCAGAGTGTCACAATCCAATCACAAGCCAAAGCAAATTCGTTGTCAACTTTGAGGCTCTGGGATGTTGTTGTGGTGCCAGTTACACCTCAGTAATACTTTCTTGCCTCCAAGTCTTCATAAGAATAAATTAGGGTAATTAATAAATGACTAGTTTCAAGGACAACCTGAGGCAGAGCTTGAAAGACTAATTTGTGTGACCTGTGATGTTTAGAGGACTTTTCTGTTCCCTTCACTCACAGCACGCAAAATTAGACCTAGCATGACTTCTGTAATGCTGGGAGGGGCATGAACAGAAGAACCTAATGCATCCAGAAACAGAGGGATCCTTTTGAGAACAGGCTGAGGACGCTGGCTAAGAAAATACTTCAGGGCAGGGATAGAGGTTTGTGAGGCACCTTTAATTCTTCTTGTTCACAGAAATCTGAGCCTGGGAAAATCATGGAACAGATGCTTCCAGAAGCTATGCTAATGGCATTTTTCATGGTAGCCAAATTCCCCTTTCTGTACTCTCACCTTCCAGGCTTCTTCACAGCTTCCAGGCTTCTGCACAGCACTCCTGCACTCAAGACTTATTGTTGTACACAGAAATCAAAATGTGCAGGACAAAGGAGATTTACTTGAAAAAATGAAACAGTGCTGCCTGTCTCCAAAATTGGATTGTCCTTTAATAAATATGAAGTATTTATTAGGGGAGCATTGCAACACAAAGTTGTGTTTCCCTTTTATAGGAAGGGTTAGTGGGGTTATGTGGTGCACGTGTCATTAAAATGTACATTCACATTTATACATTTGATGGAAGATAATTTATTTTGTGGTTTTGGAGAAGAGCTCAGAGAGAAACCTGTTAATGCTTATAGGACCAGAAATCGAATCAAAGGAACCTGAGAACAGTGAATTTTCACATCTAACACCTCTCAGAGTCGATCCATGATTCTTAGCTCTACTATTATTGTTTGAAGAGCTTTAAATGGAGCAGTCAGAACAGTTTTCTATAACCTACCTTCAGATGAAGTGCCATGCACCACATTTAGTCTAAAGGAAAACAGTTTGTGACACCTAGTGGACAGGAGGAAAATTTCTTAGCCTGCTCTATATTCTTCCTAATCATCTTCCAATCCCTCCCCCTCCTTTTTTTTAATGTTTTCCCTACCTATTGTGATAAATTTTATGATAAAATACCATTAATCTTGTGAATGTTGTGTGCCTGAGGCGAGTGCGTGGGACAAAAGACAGCTGCTTCCTTTCCTACTGCAAATTATTTGAAATCTGATTTGCCCTGAACAAATTGTGTCAGGCTGTAAATCCACTGCAGAGCCCCACGGCATCAGCAGAGGAGCAGTGCCTGTGGCCAGTCTGCATCTCTCGTGGATATTTTTGCTCAGTGCTCTTTAAAGTAACCCTGAGTTTGACTAACCCCCGAGTCAAAGTGCATTAATGTCAAATCTCCCAAGCGTGGAATGGCTGGCTGAGTGTGTCCTGGCAAGCTCTGAAACCACAGCAGCTCCCAGCAGCTGCTCCTGACACAGCCAATTATCCCTGCTGTTAATAACTGTGCCTGCACACTCAGACAGCTCCCAGGCTGAGCTGAGCACCTTGTCAATCAGGAGATGCTCTCAGCCAAACCAGTCCCAGCCTCCCTTCTCCTGGGGGTTGCTTTGGTCAGGGTGACCCCCAGATGTGTGAAAGTCTCTGTCTCCCAACCCAGCTGTGGAAGAAGGAGTCAGAAGTCTTCAGCTGACGCTCTCAAGGTTGCTTTATTGTTTCTTATCTCAGATATTTTCTGTCTCAGATATTTTCTGTCTGCACACTCTTTGTCCCTGGGGCAGGCACTGATTTTATACTGCAAATTCCCTGTTAGTTATTTACAGTTATGATCCAATGTCTATCACCTGTGTTAGACAGTTCCATTCTACTCCAATCCAATCTCCAAGTGCCACCATCACCAAAAGATGGGGTAGGGGAGAAGAAGGAAGGAGGACAGGACAACACCCAGGTCCCTCCATCTCACCCCCTAAGCCCCTCTGGTGAGATCCCCAAAATTTCCCTTTTCACTCTACAGCTACTACTATCATGCTATCTAAACTTTTGTGCTCTTTAATTCCTCATTCCCAGGTGGTAATTTGTTCCACGGGTCAAACTCAAACCCAGCAGTCCCTGGGGTCTGTGCCCCCCCTGCCAGGGCTCTGGATCCCCTGGCTGGAGCTGGGATCACCCAGGGCTGTCAGACACATCCTGGGTTCCAGCACCTTCCTCCCCAAAACCTCTGCCTGTTGCAGCTGTGCTGGCTCCCTGGTCTCTGAGATCTGGGTGCCCTTAGAGCATGCCAAGGGGGGGAGTTGGGCTGGAAGTCTCTCTCCTGAGCTGTCAACAGGCATGTTGATTAGAAATGAACACCTAGCCAAGCAGCTTCCTGCTTTTCCAGTTCCTGCCATGAATCCCTTCCCTGTACCAGGGATACTCAGAGGGGCTGTGTCTCCAGGACCCCTGGCTCACCTCTCAGTTTGTTATTAGCTGAGGGGACCTGTTAGCTGTGGACTCCATCCTCACCTCTTCAGCTGCAGTTGCAGGGAAGGTGGATCTAATTTCCCGTTAGGATCCCCCCATTCAGCTCCCATGGATGTGGTGCACATGCTGCAGACACAAGTGTGGCTCAGTCACTGCCAGCTGCCTCAGGGATGATTGTTTCCCTGTGCTGCTCCACGCTGCCCTAGCCTGGGGAGGCTGGCTGTGCTCGAGAGAGAGCACAGTGCAGCCCTCTGCTCCACCAGCCACCTGTCCTTTGTCCCTTAGGACTGAAGGAGGAGTTTCTAAAGGTGCCACCGTTGGTGTTCTCCTGGACCTGAACAAGCACAACCTGACCTTCTTCATAAATGGGCAGCAGCAGGGGCCCCCAGCGTTTGAGAACATCGAGGGAGTGTTCATGCCTGCCCTGAGCCTCAATCGAAATGTCCAGGTAAATCTGCAGCCCAGCCCCACTGACCAGCCCTGCTACAGGAGCTGAGAGCATCCTCTCTAGGGAGCCAGTGCACATAGGGCTTCTTTCCCTCTCAGGCCTACATCATGGCTACTCACACTTCTTGGACTACATTTGACTTCTGCCTTGCCTGAGCAATGTAAGAATAATGCTGTAAAACAAGTAGAAGGACCTGCACACACTCAATCCTCATCTGATTTTCCTGTGATGTTCCACTTGGAAAGCAGTGTCTCTAAACCATCTTAATTCCTCCTAGATCTCATGTTTGGAGATAATTAACATTGGCAAATGAGCAGTACAGTGGTGAGGAGAGCAAAGGCAACCTAAGTCAGAGAATTAGCACAACAGAGAGACCCAGTCAGCACGTTGTTCTTGTGCTCTGTGTGCAAGGGGTTTTTCCTCTTGGAGGAAGTGTTTTTAAATATAACACATTTTTACTTCAAGACCACTGCCTAAGGCTTGAAACTGGGTGTGGCATAAGAGAGAACCTGTGGAAATACCCAGGAGCCTGAGAGCTGAAGGTCAGCTTAGGTCAGGTGGAGCTCTCATCATGGACGTGGGGTCCACTGTGTGACCTCTGTCCTGAAGCACTTGGGGTCCCTCCTGCAGAGATCCCATCCACCCTGTACCTAGCAAGCAGCACTTCTGGGCACCTACAGCTGGTGGCTAAATTTGGGAAAAGAGAGACTTCTCCATCCCAAAGAACTCTGGAGGGAAGGGGGAAGGAGGGCTGTTTCTTTCAAGGACTAGATCTCATCTCCATTAAGTCTTGAGTTAAACCTGGACTGGCAATCCTGCTGCCCTTTCCATGTAACTTGCCTCTGCTTTGCCTTCACAAATGCTCTTTGCTGAGGATGTCTCAGTTTGAATCTAATGTTATTTCTTCTTTGTGCAGGTGACCCTGCACACAGGACTGGAGGTGCCACAAGCTGTGAAACAGCCCAAGCTGCCCAACAACTAAAGAAGGCCCCGTGTGTGAAATCACTGTGCTGGATCCCGTAAGCTTTCCCAGTGTGTTTTGGCACTTTCCAGTAAGTCAGTAAAAAAGCATCCTCTTCCCTGACTTAAAACACTGTGCAGCATGCTGCTCACCCAATAATCAGCTGGTTAGAGCTAGGCCACTCCATTTTCAATTTAACAGCCATGGCAAGCACATCCACTGGACTGGCACTCGACTGCAGATGGTACCTGAACATATCTGCAAAGTATGTACACTCATGTGCACACACACACACAGACACGTCTGTAAAGCAAAAGGCTAAATGAGTGTATGTTCTCTCTCATGGCTGGATTTGTGCTTAAATGTTAGGGATGCTGGAAAAAAATGGGTGAGACTGAAGGACAATGGATGTTGGAGCAGTTTACCAGTAAATGAACTGGATTCTCTTGCCACCTGAAGTCCTTAAATAAAGAAAGCATATGTTTTGACAGCTGAAGTGGAGGTTATCTGCTCAAGAATTCCTGGTAGTCAATTAAATTAAATTCAGGGTCTCAGATGACCATGAATTATTCCTTCTGGCTCTAAACTGCAGTAAGCTATAGGATTAAGTCCCCTTAGAATTCAGTGGCAGAAGTTACTATCTGCAGTGAGAACAAGATTGGTTCCCAATGCTGCTGGGAAATAGCTGGGCTCATTTTAGCTAACATCATGAGACATGCAGAATTCAGATACAGAAAGTCAAAAGAAAACCATCCTTGATGCATTTTAGTGTTTGTTATTTTGGCATGACTGTGGAGACGCTGACAGAAGATCTGATTGTGGTTATCAGCACAACCCTTGAAAAACAGGGCATGGGAGATTCCTTTGAACTGAAATGATAAGAGATTTATTTAAATATGGCACACTCCAAGTCTCCCACATTGAGAAATGCTGATTTCCAGCCTTGATCCTGATAAAACCTGTGCAGCTCCAATGTAGCTTTGAGATCTGAAGCCTTAATTTTCTATTAGATTACTGTGAGCTAATTAATGTCTTGATGCTAATGAAACACTTGAGAAAGATTAATAGCAGTAATGCAAAACCTGTCCCTAAGAATTTTTCAGGATTGGGACATAAATCTTTTGCAACACTTGACCTGTGCCTGGCATCTCCCATGAAAATGAGCAGCCATTTCAGGTGCTGCCTGTGACAGCTGGAGTCTGACTGACAGTGATCTTTCCTCACAGCCATGGCACTGTCACCTGCATGCAGCTGTCAGAAACCCAGACAGTTGTTTGCCTGTGTGCTTTGTTTCCTCTGAACCCAGTTCTGTATGCAAGTGTGTGTGTGTGCAATGTGTGAGGATGAGGTGCAGCAGACTTGGGGAGCCCAGGACACCTTGGACTCTTGTCAGTCACTCTAGCCCTACAGAAGTGTGGTGCTATCAAACAAGAGAAACATAAACCCTCAGTTCCTATCAATGTACTATTTCCTTTTCTAAAATCCTGCTGCTTATATAAATTTTCCTCTTCAAGCCTCCGTATACGCACACGCATATTGTTATCAGGCATGTAATTATTAAACCTGAAAACAGAGATTCTAGCCAAAATCCAGCTTACTGCTTTGCATTAAAGCACAGCCACAGGACAAACAGCCCAGGCCTGCCTTCAGGCAGCCTGCCAGCCCCCAGATGTGCTGCTGCAGGCTGACTCCTGGTCTCTGTGTGGAGCACATCCCTCAGGCAGTGCTGAGTGAGGGCAAGGCTTCCCTGGGGCAAAGCAGCCAGAATCCTCCCGGGGGTCATCCCTCCTCACAGCCCTTGTGGGAAGGGAAAGGCACCCAGAAGAGAACTGGGCTATTGCACAGACCCAGAGCAGTCTGCTCTCCTGCTGCCTGCAACCAGCCAGGCATCCTGCAGAACAGCTCACCTTCAGCAGCGTCGAGACTGAAACAGGAAAGAAAACCAACGATGGAAAAAATAACATATGCTTTTAAGGGAGGAAGCAACAGCACTTCCTTGTATTAGTAAAGTTGTAGACAATGGAATAACTGTGCTATGCTTATCTTGGTTTTGTAAAGGATATCAGAGACCAACTGTGTTATAATCTTCGGTTTCATTCAACACCATACGAACTCATGCAAGATTTTCTAATTAGCAGGTCTGTTTTAACCTACCTCAGCTAGAACGCTACCAGACCCCAAATTTCCTCCAGTGTGCTCTTCTGTGAACCTAACAGTTGTAATCATACCATTGGCTTTGAGTATTGCCAGTCAGAGTAGTGTATGGGAATATTGTACATAAATTGCACATAGTTTTTTATACTGGGAAACATCCTGTGATAATTTTAATATGGAAGGCACTCCACTTTCACTTGTATTAAAAAAGACAGGGCATTGTTTGGGGACAGAACCTTTGTCTATACTCCCAACTTCTGTAAAGGAAACTCAAATGAATTTACATCTTTCCAATCTTCAGCCATTGCCAGATGTTTAAAATGAATTCTGAATGGGTTTTAGAAGTGTTTGCAGTACTCAGTTTTCATTTCCATAGTTGCTTTGGTGTCGGTTCCTGGTGTGTTATCTCTTGGGGAGAACACGTTGAAGGACATGTTGTTAATTTGTAATGGATTTATGGACAGTAGGTAGGAGCAGTGAGCAGAGAGGCTCAGTTTTTACCCTCTACATGTTCTAACATTCACAAAAGTAGGGTAGCTACCATTATAGTCTCCTTTTAACCTAGTAGAAATGCAAACAAGTTAAAAGGAATACAGATAGAAGTAGGCTACCTGCATTAGCAAGACTGCTTTACCCCAGGTCAAAAACTGAACAAAGTGTTTGCATGTGTTGGTTGTGTACTCAATCAAGGACTTCCATTTGGCATGGCCTCTAGCAATAAACCAGTTATCCTCATAGAGTGCACTCCTGTGACTTCAGCTGGATACATTTTCATTGTTTGATTAACAGAAATGATGCTTAAGTAGTTAAAATTACTCTAGGAAACTATCAACTCTACACATGTATATTCATGCAGAGCAGGCAGGGGCTGTCTGAACACAAAGCAGAGCAGAATTTTCCCTTTGCTGAACAGCATTAGGTGGGGAGAGCTGGGGCATTCCCACTGCTCTGCTCAGGCTGGAGGTCATTTCCTTCTCTGCAGGCAGCTTCCCCAAGGGCCACCTCAGTATAAACCCAGCAGTTTGCACATTCCTCACCTATAGTATGGCTTATGCCAGTTTTTGTTTCATCCAAAGCCTGTCTTTAGGAGTGAGCCAGCCTTTACTCCCAGCAGAAACTGTGCTGCTGACTGTCCAGGGAGAACCCAGAGGGCAGGAGAGTAGCACAGATACCCAAGGGGACTGTTTGGTGTGCTCTTCTTCCTTTTGCTCCCTCAGTGCCTCTGCAGCTCCCTGGGGCTCCAAGCTCCTCCACACAAAGCTCTGTCAAGGGATTCCTCAGCTCCAGGAGGCCAGGATGCTTCTTACAAGCAGAGCAAAGCCTTTTGCACTGGGATAAATCCCATCCACTGTGGTACAGAGTAAATTGGCTTAACTTCTAAAAAAACCCACCAAAACACAAACAGGTCCTCCCCTTATGAACACAACAAAGCTTGACTTCTGCACACACCAGCATGGAACCTCTGAACAGCTGCAAAATAAATACAGCAGTCAACCTGTCTGTCCTGCAGAGCAACAGAGTACTCTCACTTTTCACTGACCCCAACCTCAGCCTTTTGCAAACCTGCTTGGCTCTTTCTCTGCAAATTTCCATGAAGCTCAGGAGCACTGTCAGGCTTCCCAAGGCATGCAATGCTATACAAATTCCACTCCCTTCTTTTCCCTCATCACCTTGGAAAGAGCTCACAAGATCTCTTAGTAGGACAATGTCAATGTAAGCACACATGTAGCTGACAATCCCTTGCTCCTTCTGCTGTGCAAAGGCACGTGCTATAAAATAAGTCTCAGTGAGGACAGTAGCACACTGTGATGTATTACAAATTTAGAAAGTAATTTGGCTTCTAAAAACATAGAAAAAATAGGCAAACAGCACTGTCACCTCTTCTTCTTGCCTCTGCACTTAAGATACATAGAGGAAAATATATTGGACTGAATAAAATAAATCAAATAAGCATGAGCTTACATTTATCAGAGTTTAAGAGGAAAAGTATTAAATGTAATTTACTATATGCATAACATTCCATCATGTTGTAAATAACACCATGATATTGTATTGCTGTAGTTTGTTCTTGGCTGGTGATAGAGTGGTGTGGTAGTGCTGTGTAAGTTGTTTTTTTGGGTTTTTTCCCCTCAAAGCATAGTTAGTAAAGATGGCAGAGACCACCCCACACTCTGGTTTCCCAGTTGTTCTAGAGCAAGAAGAAATGTGAGATGCAGCTTTTTTTCTTTCTTCCTTTCTTACATGATAAGATTTCTCAAGGTAAGAGAGATGAGATGAAGGCTAAGCTGCCACCAGGAGGTATTTCTGCATTTCTGGCTCAGTTTAGATCCCCCTCCCTGGGAGCAGGGATGCAACATTCCACAGCCCAGGAACAGCAGCTGTCTGCTGCCATCCAGTACATCCTCTGGTCACAAACAGGAAGATGAGGAAGGAGAGTTGTTAGACCTTATCTCAGGCCTTACCAGCTTTGCAGCCTTCAGCTTAAATAGCAAAACCAAGAATTCAATTTTGAACCAGGCAAGGTAATATGAAAACACCAAGCATCTTGGCTGGATAACTTTGGAAGGGAGATTACAGTTACAAATCAACCACAGAGCAAATGTAAAGGGCACTTGTCACTGAAAATTACCAGGCAATTTTGGAGAGTCCTTTTATTTTAGTTTTTTTAATTTTTTTTTTTTTTTTCTTTAGGGAAAAAAAAAAGTGAGCTGCTCCTAGTTTTTACTGACAACATTTCTGGTGATTCCTCTGCCCAGCTCTACTCAATGCTGCACACACAGAGCCAGGTGGAGGAGCAGCCTGAAGCACAAATCCATCATTAATAAGCCACACTTGTTCTCCTCAGGTGCAGAAGCCCATATGCAAACCTCAGAGCAGATGTGTGGGGCTCCTGCATCTTTGCACAATACAGGAGACAGTGTGTCTCACTGGCAGAGGCACTCAGCAGCATTTTCCCCTTCTGTTACATTTGTTATTGCAAACAGTTCCAAGCAGAATTAATTAAAAAATTATTTTTTATCCTAATTGGAGAATTTCTAACATTTTCTTGTGAAGAAGTAGATAGAAATATTCCTGGATCCTGATTGCATTCCTTTATCCTCCACCTCCTTTAAATGTTGTCAATAAAAACACTAAACTTCCTAGGTAGCATGGTGAGAAGACATTATGTGATGAATATTAAAAATAAATGCATGAGGTAAACCTGCTGTTATTTCTGATTGTTATATGAAGCATGAGTAACACTAATTTAAATGTTGGCAACTAAAAATCTGCAAAGGAATAAGAAATGGTGTTCAATTCCAGTTAAATGAAAGACAAGAAGTTGTTTCTGTTTTAACTACAACAATTTTTTTTTTCTTTACTGTCATTTCCCATAGCTTATATGAATTTGGAGCTGGTGAAATATACATCTCTGCTATATGTGTCTGTCACCAGATCAAGAGGAAAATACAAACTTTTTATAATTTTGTACCTGTAGCAAACGTTTGTATTTTTTGAATTAGAAACAAACTGCTTTTTGTCTTTTGGTCCAACAAAACTTTGTGTATTATTACCCTTTTGGAAAACCTGACATATAAGTTTATGCTGTTTTACAGTTTCTAAATAAATTCTTATAACATTGCCAACAAATCCAGCATCAGTACCCTATTTATTACAAACTGTGATTTAAAAATATTATGCCATTATGTAGATGAGGCATACATACAGTTTGCACACCTATCTTCTACTGGTGATCGTGTTTTGTTACCACAGTCAAGAATAATCCAGTAAATGGAGAAAGCCAAGAGTGTCCTTCCTCAGAGCAACATTTGTGCCTCAACTTCAGACATATCCCAGTTCAGTGACATGGAACTCCTCTCTCTCCTGAGAGAGACAGAGCTCTGGCTCCTGTTGGTTACAGAACACCTGGGAGAGCTGCCACCCACCTCAGACTTTGGGAAATCACCCAGACCCAGAGGTTCCCAACACTGGAATCAGCAGAGGCTGGAGAGAACCACAGCACCAGCAGGTTCTCACTGGAAAGAACCACAGCACCAGCAGGTTCTCACTGGAAAGTCCTTTGGGTCAAAGGCTGGGGAGAAAGCTTGTCAGGGTCAAGACAGGAACCCAGCCAAAACAGTCAGGAGAAAGCACAGACAACAGTGTGGAGACACCATCAATCACAGCCTTTCTTTTCTTCTGTAAAAATCACAACTTGTCATCAACTCCTTTATAGCAAAGGGTTTGACTGGGAAAAAAGATTATCCCATGTGGCTTAACACACAGGGAAACAGGGAATAAAGATAACTGCAATTGGAAAAGACATGAGAAAGAGAGCAGATAAGGAGCAATCCTTGAGTTCTTCCTTGAAACCTCACTCCTCTATGCAACTGCAGACAGAGGGTGAAATAAGATGTGGCTCTCCTCTTCCCATATTCAGTGTAATTCAGTCAATTCTGGCTCTCCTGTGTCAGCACATGCTCCAAACCAACACAGCCAGCTCTTGGTACACCTGCACACTCTGCTCAGCACCAATGCACACCAGCCCAGAGAAACACCAGGTGCAGCAGGCTCTCAACAGCCTCCTTTGCCAATGTTGTTGGTTGTTCTAGTAACAGAACAGGGCTAAAATACCATACTGACTTGAGCACAGCATTCCAAGAGAATGCAGCATGCCCAGCTCCAAACACCTTGGAGACAAGATAAGAAAAAGCAAATCTATCTCCATGTAACTGAAGCCTTTCATAATGCACACACATTAAACAAGTGTGAAAATGCAAAACTTTCAATAAACTTTCAGTTTCCTTTCCTCAAAAACTTTCACATTCCACTGTCAACCTGGCATTTCAGTTTCCAACTTTTTAGTTTAAGAACTGATTTTTTTTCAACTTGTTATGGATCTTACAAGCTTGACTGCAAAAAGGACTCTCCATTCTGACCAAGTTTCACTCCCAAAAGCTTCTGGGAGCTGTGGAGGTGGAAAGTGAACATTTTAACTTACCAAAGCTGATGGAGAACATAATGTCCCACATTATATACAAACTGAACAAAACTTTACCAAGGAGTGAGCAGTAAAAACTGAGATCAAGGATTAACCAGGAATTATAAAATACAGGTTATCCTACAACAGCCAAAGCCCATCTGTTGCCTCAACAAGTCTTGATGCTCTGTACTGAATTCTTAGTGGTTACACCTTCTCACACCACCATGATTTGACATTTCTCTAATGTCAAAGAGGTCATTAAGTCTGTGAGCAGACAGGAATCTTAATTCCTGTTTGAATCTGCAACCAATACTGAGTAAGAAGAAACCAAATGATGCAATTATGAAATGTGATAACAGCATTTAGCAATCAAACTCTGCACACCCCTTCTACATGGCTCCAGGAACACTCCCTCCTGCTTTTGATCTGGCACTTGATCCCTCCAAGCCCTCTCCCTCCTTGGTCCTCTGTGCTGGCAGAGCCCTTCTCCAGGACCTGCAGAAATGTGGGGGAAGCAGATGCCAGAAAACACCCCTGTCCAGTGTGGCTCTCCCTGTCCCTCCTTACAACACAGAACAAATTCTGGCATCTAAGTCAGTCTTATCTTTGTCTCCCCCTGAAATACTGAACTCTCATTTTGGAAGTGTTACTAACAATTGCCATTTCTAATGGGTGCACCTTAGAAGCAACAAAATAAAATATTTAGCTACAAAAGACAAACGGTGGTGTTCCAGAAACACCAGACTGCTGAAATCCAAACAGAACCAAAAAGCAGTTTTGGTAAAGATTTCACAGAAAAGCCTTAAGAAGCATGGAATCAAAACAAACATGAATTATCCAGGAACAACCAGTGGCATTGAGTGACCATGCTCATTTGGCTCAGTCCTTCATGGTTTTGTTTTTAAAAACCAACCAACCAAAGCACTATTCCAAAGTGCTTATTTGGAGCTCTCTGCAGAGGTATACAAGATGAGTGTGTAATGCTTGCCTGGGACAAAACTCCAGAAAAATATTGTTTTCATTCCTAAGCAGGTTCTTGTGCAGTTCCACTATACACTAATAATCCATAAGGATAGAGAAACAGATTTATGTCCAATAAATGTTTGGAAAACACCTACTTTTGGTTCAGAATGAGTTATATATTGCTTTTTCCATATTCCTTCTATATGAAAGATATATATATATATAAATCCATTTATTTATGGATCAAATGACTATTTTACTTACAGCCAAGAAGCTGATTCAACAAAAAGAAATGTTTTCTTTAGCACATATTGACTAATAAAAATAGCCTGTATAACCCTCTTAATAAGAACTCTAATTTTTATTTATAAAATGGCAAATTCTAATATTCATCCCAAGGCAGAATGGCACAGAAAAATCCTGCAATAACAAATAAGATTTAAAAATTAGGGTATGGTAGATAGGCAAAAGGCCCCTGAAGTCTATGTTGGTAGCAATGTGAATTCTCTTATGCACATTGTCCACTTCACTCTGTATCATGAAGTTCATTTGCTAACTTTAGATGATTTAATTTTCTTTATGTCACGGCTTTGCAGAATCAAGGTCCCATTTCTGAATTTTCCAACTTGTCCTGCAGGCCAAATACTAGGCACTGATTTCTTCCTTTTGGCCTTCCTGAAACAGGGAGGAGAAGAACAACAATTAAAAGAAACAGCAGAAACACACATAAAGGCTTCACATGGTGAAAAAGTCACCTATTTCTGCAGAGTTTGGTATTACAAAGTATCAAACCACAGCACGTGAAGACTTCAGAATATCTTTCCTACACAGGCATGCAAAATTTGCAGCAGATTCTAAACATTTAAAAACGTTTAGAAACATGAAGATTTTTTGATAGAGAAGGCAGATAGAGTACAGAGGGAACCTGCTGCACCAGTATCAGGAAATATCAGCTCACTTTCAAGCCTCTGTATCCTGTAGCCTGTGCTTTGCAGAAATCATTTCTTAGGGCAAATGCTCTGAGTAAGAGGTGTCTCAAGAGTGTGCACACAGGGATTTTCATCCCTCTGACCTCCAGCTGCAGTCCCAAGACGTGTTGGGACAGAACTGACACACTTTCAAGCACAGCTGTGGAACTGAAGCCTCTGGAACTGCTAAACACAGAGCAGTGTCACCATTTTCTGAGGAGCTCAGCACCTGCAGAATCTCGTTGCACTGTGATGTTGATGATTTCTGGAGTAAGACTGTGCAGTTACATAGGGGAGACACACTGGGGAGACCATTTTAAAAACAACTCACCTCTCCTTCTGTTCTTTCTGCTTCTTCTTCTTGTTAAGGGAATCACCTTTATGTTCCTGCTTTTAAAGACACACATTTTCATGAGAAAGGAACAGAGTGAGTTGGTTAAACAACCACCTGCAGAAGTAACACACAGTAAGGAGCCTTTGCTTCACAGAGCAGCAGGCACTTAAAGGAGGCTGAGAGACCTTCTGAGAAGTGATGCAACCCCTTCTGGAGCCCGTGCCAGGAGTGCCCAGAGCCTTTCCCAATGCCTGACAGGAACTACAGCCCACCCCCAGCCAAGGGGCTGCAGGAGCAGAGCCTTCCTTCCTGGGACTGTGACAGATCCCAGGGTCAGAAGATTACCAGGCTACCAGGCAGGTGTATCCTGTCACCCAGCTGAGGGCAGCTGGCAAATAACAGGGTTCAGCTCTAACTGGTCATGCAAGGGATGCACTTGGAGCCACATGACAGAGCAGGAGAAGTAGGTGCCTGGGAAAGAGGGTGGCAGGAAACCGGATGACAGAGCAATTACCAGCCCCACCAGCAGGCTCCCACCTACATGAGGAGGCTCCACAGGGAGGCAGAGAGTAGGCTTAGAGCCAGATGGGCTGTGCTAGAGGATGGATGCAACAGGAACCTCACCCTTGCTTTAAATAATGAGCAGGATCCTAGATGGAATTGTGCTGATAAAAATGCAGTTGAAGATCTGGCTCTCTGTGGTTAGACAACATGCAGCAAACTTCACTTGGGGACCATTTTGTTTCCTCTTAAGAGGAAAGGATAAAAGAAATTCCTGCTGATTTTTTCATCAGATCTATCAGCCTGGAAGGGTGAGGCAGTGAAACCAACCACAACACAAGCCTGTCTATGCCCCCATTCTGCACACAACCAGCTTTTACAAGGAGATGAATCCTGTGGGAGCCAGGAATCCAAGCCACAGGCAGCAGCAGGTGCCAGGCTTGGGCACTCCTCCTGCAGCTGAGGCATTATCTGTCAGGCTCTTGGGCTGGCTCCTACATGCTGTCTTTTTATACAGAAAACTTCACACAAACCTTTTCCTTATCAGCACCCTTGGCTGCTTTTTTCTCTTTCAGTTGCTCTTGGTAAGTCCTGTAGTTCACATGTGCCTTTTTGGGGGGCTGCAACAAAGATTGGGAGGGATACTGCTGGTTAAATTTTCAAATAGGTTAAAAAATTATTCACACAGTATTTTTCAGGTGGTGGTGGCAAAACATAAGAATTATTTATTTCCTTTAGGGTGAGAGGAATGGACTTAAGGGATCTAAGGTAGACACAAACTGAACCTTTCTTGGTGAAGACAGTAGAGAGAGACAATAATGCTCTGTTATCAGTCCTACAAGGTTTACACACACACTGAGCTAGGAAAAAACCCACTTCCTAAAAAACACCTTAAACTAGTTATGATAAACTAAAAGAACTTTTCTCCATCTTTAAATCACTGGTAGAATGAAGTTTTAAAAAGTGATCCCATCTCTCCAACTATTTATTTTTGAATAAATGGCCTGATTAAAAATTAGTAAATGTTGGTTCTCAGCCTGATCAGTCATATTTCATCTATACTACCTCCCTGATAACACAACCATACTAATTTTCCAATCACCTACAGAAAATTGGCAAGACAGAATAGACAACGTAAAAGTAAGGATGAAGTGGGAAAAGGGTCATATGGCAGGGGAACTTGTGTTTTGAAAAATCCCAAAGTCCCTCCTGTTCTTTACTGCTTTTCTGCACTGTAGCACTCCAGCAGAGCCCAAGGGAGTTACCTTGGCTCCCAGCATGATGGCACGCTCCCGCTCCCAGACACGCTGCTCCTGCTTCTTGTAGCCAGTGATCCCAAACTTGTGCACCTCCAGGCGAGCCTAGAACGTTCCAGAAAATGGCAGGAAATTCCTAAGGTCCAAGCAGTTGTAAAGTAACACCTGGCAGAGCACCACAAAGCTGTACTCCTAAGGAAATCCTGGCTGATACTGGGAATTGGCTTGCTATAAAATAAAAGTGCGTGGGCAGATGGTGAAGTGGTTTGACTACACCAAGAGTTAACACTACACACAAATACCTTGGCAAAACCACTAATGAATCAATAATCTTTTTTCAATGAGTGATTAAATCCCCACCCTTCTTAGCAGTACAGAGCTCCATGCAGTCTCCAGTGAGAGATCCCACTGTATCAGAACACATCCCTGAGCAGAGATTAGACACCTGAAACAACTTGCACAGATCTGTAAACAAATTCATAGCTAAGGTGGCCAATGCTAGTTATGCTCATATAAGAGCAGATGACAATAAAAAGACAAATGGAAAAAGACATTTGCTGTTTCAAAAACAGATGCCACTACACCTTTTTTTCCTTCCCACATGAGATGTCAGAGATTCAGCACCATGGGGCTGAAAGAACTATGCAAAACATTATGGGAACTCAAGGACTTTTACAAAGCTAAAATACAGTGACCCCCCTCAAATTCTCATTGGGAGATCAGAAAGAAAGGCCATGAAGTTGTGACACACCTCTCTCCACCTGGAGAGTTGACTGCTGCCAGCCTGCTCCTCCTTTGGCAAGGCAGGCAGCCAGAAGTACCTATTAGGAAATCCTCCCCTACAAGAGATAGCCATGTTTAGAAGGGTTTCCCATCAGTCCCACTGTAGTTTTCTCAAGCACACACATACACTAACTGTACACTAAACTAGTGACATTAGATTGATCCTACTGACTTACCTTTTCAAAGTTAAACTCTTGTCTGACTGCATCTTTCTCTTCATTCACTATTTGGGTCTATAAACAAAACAAAAAAATTTCAAATTAATATGACAAGTAATGCCAGTTTAAATGCTGATTGGGACAACTTTTTGAAAAGCAGTGAAATGCAAAGTCAGTTGTATGGAGTAATACACAGATTTCCAGCAGAATTTTTTCCCAGCTTTATTACCTGGATCTATTAAAAGAGACAGTTTCAATGGCATTTTTCTAGGTAGGTAAAACTGCCACATGAGCTATGCATCACTCAAATTTCCATTTCCAAACACATACCAAACAGCCCATGTAGGACAGGTCATGAATTCCACGTCATTTTTCAGACAGTGCTGGGGTAAAAGCACATGTACTCACAGCTGGGCAGCATGAAGAACAAGCTAAATTCCTAACTGCATGGACTGCATATCTTAGTGTCCATAGCCAGCACCCATTTAATGCAGGCTGAAGAATACTTGCTCAAAACGAGCTCAGTGAAAACTGCATCTTCTTTACTCCACAATTTACACAGCAGTTCTCAGTTTGGAGGGAGACTCTCCAGGGGGAAGAGACTATATCCTAGAGAGGAAAAGAAGCATGAAATCCCCAGGGAGAGAGTTCCGTGCTTGTCACAGGAGTGTCCCACACGTAGTTACAAATCTGCCAGGGTTATTTCAGACTGCCTGCTTTCTGATTCCAGGGAGGATGTGCTGAGCCACCTCTGTGAGTGGCAGCTCTGCCCACTCCCAAGCATGCTGATGCAGGCAGGCAAGCTGCCATCTGCTCAAGAGATTACCCTGCTCACCTTCCCCGTTTGCTCCCAAGGGTACAATCCACTCAGAAGCACTAAAGCTGAACTGAAATATGTTTCATGCATTTCCTTTTCACTCTCCAGGACCTCAGGGCACAGTGAGTCACAGGTTCAGGCCCAAGGGTTACACCAGGGCTTCCCTCTGCATCCACCACAGCCAAACTCCTCCCAGCTCTGCAAAGGCTTTTATATAGAATTGTGATTTCAAGCACAAATAAACTCGGTTATCCTCATTTTGCTAACAAGCCTAACACCAGTATTTTCAGGCAGAAAAACTTAAGCTATAAAAGACTGAAGACTATTTTTAGAGGAAAACATGCTGTAAAAAGTACAAAAGTTTATGGATTCAAACAACTGCTTGAGTCTCTGGAAGTTCCCAATCCCAAAATCAGTACATCTCACTTAATTCAAGACAGCCATATGCTGGCCCAGCAGAGCTTATTTAGAATGGGATTCTGATGTTATGGCCATAAAGATAATTAAAGGAAAACAACCAGAGAATGTATAAAATCTGGAGACCAATGAACCCCTCTGCTCAGCTTCCAGCCAAACCTATCCAGACCTCCCTGCTGAAGCAACTCAGCTACCGTTTTCGGTAGTGCAAAGCAGTTCTGCAGCCACAAACCAAAGCAGAGAGCTAACGCTGCCGTGCCTACCCCAGTGACTCCCCAGCACATCCTCCAAGACAAACGCTGCTTGTCCACGGCCCAGTGCTGCTGTGATGCCAGGGAAGAGGAGCAAGCTTTGGCACCCCAAATCCACAGCCCCCGACAGCAACAGAGCATCACGCAAAACTCCTGGGCACTGAGTAACCAGCAGACTTTGCCTGCCATTTCTTTCACTTCTTGCCGTAACATCAGGCCTGCCAGCAAACCAACTAAATTTGCTGATATGCACCTATTTCAAAAACAGGAGTCTTATCCAGAGATCTTTAGAAATTAAAAGCACGGTGTCCAAGTCGTGCCCCCTGCCGCTGCCCCAGCTGGAAGCGGGCGGGGAGCCCGGGCCCGGGGCCGTACCTGCGCTCGGCCGCGCCGCTCCCTCCTCTTCCTGCCGCCGAACAC
>VXBS01001088.1:1062255-1079900 GCA_013400255.1 Sitta europaea | reverse complement strand
CTCCGTGCCGGCAGCTTGGCCTGGGGGTGCCGTGGCCGCAGCGGGTTTTCCCGTGTTACACAGTGCTAATTACTTTATTGACCTTGTTCCTTCCCTGCAGCTCCTTTGCCAGCCCCAGACAAGGAGGTTTGAGTGTGGGGTGCTAAAGCGCACCTCTCTACAAGCATTTGGAGTAGGGGATTATGGAGAGAGGGGAACAGCTCCTTGTATCGCAGAGATTCCCAAACTTCTCCTCTGTCTTGTCTGTGTGCTGCTATCCCAAGGGCATCGCGAGCACCATCGCTGCATTGCATATCCTAGTTATGTGGAAGCAGGGAATTCCAGGCTCCTGCTGCTTTGCTTTCGTACTTCACCGCTGTCGCAGTAACAGTGCAGGTCACTGAATTTTCTGATGCCCAGGTTTCCAACGGTGTGTTTTCTCTACCAGCTGGCACTTGAAGCTGAAACAGCAGCTTGTTTGTAACGTGTAAAAGCACAGTTACAAATCTGAAGTGTTTGGTACAGTGTGTGATTTGGTTCCCTCAGTGCTCCTTCAGAACAGGGCGTGAAAATAACTGTTGCCATGGAGAGAAATCATTTGCACATCAAGTCTGAAAACATCAGGCGGAGAGCAGAGGCAGAGGGGTGAATTTTCAGTGGGCCATGGCCCTTGCCAAACTCTGCTCGCCCGAGTTGTGCTGGGGAGCAGCTCTGGCAGCTCGGTGGCTGAGGGTGCCTGTGCTCAGTGGTGGCTTGCTTTGCCTGGATTTCATGTAGCTGCCGATTGCAGGATTTGAACTTTTGTAACTGACATAATTGTTGCTTAGATTTTCTGAGCAATGACTTCTCACATCCTGATCTGAGTAGGTGATACTTAGAGCCAAGTCATATTTTCTGCTACTATTCTGAGCTATCTTTTTTTATCGTTATGGAAAATAAGGGATTTATTTCTGTTTTATTTTTAATCAAGGGGGTTGATAAAAGGTGTTAACAACAACAGATGGCTAATAGAAACTATTTCCATCTTAACAGAGCTTACTCAGCTCTTGCAAAATACTAACCAGTTGAAAGCTGTGAAAGAAGACAGGTTGAAAGCTGTAATGATAAACCATACAGAATAAAAACCCCTAAAAGTTTTACAGTAATGGAGGTTTGGGTTTAATACCTGTATGGGATTGTTTTGAAAGTCCCTGGTGAGTTTGTTCTGCGGTTACTGTGAGGTAATTCTCTAAACTGCAGCTGTGGAAAGAAAAGTTATACAATCTGCTAAATGCAGTTATAGTAGAGGGATGGTCTCCAAGTTTACCTGTCCTGTGTGGGTAAAAGAACTCGAGAAGGTCAAACATTCCAGTAGGATTTGTATCCCCCAAGAAAACTAGCCTGACTTTTGATACAGATGAGGCTTTGAAGGATGTTTTGTCATTCTTAAGTGGAGGTATTCCTGATTTGAGTTGCTTTGTTTTGTTCCACCGAATTACCTGTGGTGATGAATGGACAGGAGCTAAAGGTTTGCTCTCTGCTCAGTGTCAGCTGCTCTGATAGAGTTGCTGATGTGGCTCTGGCTGGCTGGCAGTGAAACCTGACCCCCTCTCCCGAGGTTGAAAACCCAGCTGCCACTGCTGGGATTTGGCTTATCTGTTGCTGGTGTTCCCTGCGTGTTTGCTGGCCAGGCTTTCACTCAGTACCAGCAAAGGTCACTGTAAGAGCCCATGAAACATGTTCTATCTCTCATATCAGATTGGTTCTGCACAGGTCATATATAGAAAGAGGAGGTGGAATGAATGAAAGGGTTGTCAGTGCTACCCTTCAAGTGGTACTGTGGAGGAAGACACAGACATTTTTATATTTAGTATCTTCTAATTAATATAATTAATAACTAATACTTTTATATTTTTGCTTCAAAGAGGCTTACTCTAGTTGTCTTACTTATCTGGTGGCCGTTGCTGCTGTTTTGAAGTTTGGAGAAATACAGTTTCAGTCTTGAGAAGACTGAGGGGTCATTTGTACAAAGTGTAGTGGTATAGGAGGTAATAGGAGACATCTCTCTCCAGCACAGGGGTCTACTGGCTCAAGGGGAAGAGTTTTGTCTCTGAATTTTTTGGCAGTATGACAGATCCACAATTAGCTCTTGATGTCCTGGGTTTTTTTCCTGCTTAGCAGTGGTACTGCTTACTCAGAAGCTGTGCTCTCTTTTTGCCTACGTGTGCACCATAGTGCATTCACGTGGCTGACACTGAGGTAGTTTGTTTGGTTTTTTAATTTGTTCCTGCCTGGTAATTTTCATGTACCTTACATCCAAGCTTTGTGAAAGCCACAAGTCACCAAAGCCCCACATGCAACTTTTAAGTAGCAGGGATTATTTTCTCTGTGTGGATGATTGGGTTTTTATAATGTCAATCATGGCATTGTCTTAATGAAGCTGTGAGGGTTGGAATCAAAGGTCTTTTAGTTAATACCCATTAATCATGGAGAGGCTGGAGGCAAGGCACTGCAGCTTTAACAGCCCATGTCTTCTCTCAGCTTCTTACTGTTGGGTGGAATTAAGTAACGCAGCATAGGGTGATTGGGGGATCTCTGCAGTTGGAAGGGATTAGGGTGAGGGTTTTTTTGGGGGGGTGGGGCAGGTTATTTGTTTGTTTATTTTGCTTTTTAGTGTCTTCCTGGATCACTCTTCCAAGCAGGGAGTATTGGTTCCTGCAGTCACAGAGTGTAACGAGCAGACTTTATTGGAAGCTAAGAATAAATCCCAAATGTTGCAGAAATATTGCATATTGTTATTTTGGTGCTGCAGCCAAGCAGGTCACCAAATAGCTCCAGACAGTGTCTCATTGTTCATTTGTGTTGTTCCTAGCAGAAAGAGCTCACATCCAAGAAGAGAGATGAGTTTGAGGATATCCTGGAGGAGCGGCGGCTGTGCAGCGACCTGCGGTACGCCATGAAGTGTTACAGCCCCGTGGTCTACAAGGGCCTCTCCCCTTGCAAGCCCAACTCCATCAAAAGGGCTGTGCTCCAGTCAGAGCAAGTGCAGTATGTGATCAAGCAGGTGAGTCTGCACACTGAGCTCTGAGGGGGACTGAGCACAGCCAGGCTTTGTGTGGCAGCAGGGAAAAAGAGACTGTTGCTGACCTTGTTCAAATGATAATTGCAGTTTGGGAGATAGTCCTGTAAATAAATAACTCTTTTTTGGCAGGCAGGAAAAAAACCAAAACTGGAGTTGCCACTAAAACAGTCAGGTTTATGAAACAGTTTCAATTTTGCATGTACAACACTTTGCCATTAATTTATTCAGTGTTCCTGGCTTCTTTTTCTTTCTTTTTCCTCCTTACTCCACTGTTCTCACCACAGTGCAACATTGTGAAAGATATTAGCACTCTCCTTCTTAGCAGACAGTGTTGGACTTTGAGGGTGTCTTGTAGCACTCTTGTAGGTTAATGATGGATTTATGAACATGTCCTAAATGCTACTTTCACTAAAAGGAGAGTTATATTTCACAGAGAATTCTTTCAATTAGAAACACTGTTTAAGATGTAACCATATTTTTGTTTTCACATGAAGGGCAGCTACTACTTTTTACCAAATAAAGTATTTTATGGTTAGGCTGGCTGATACTTTGCACAGGTGTTTAAATGCCTGAAATAGCTGTGTGTGTTAGTTAGCAGGGTAACTAATTTCAGTATCCTTAAAAAATAATTTCTAGCATGTAGAAATACAGGAGATATTTTGGTTAGTCCTTAGTGACCAGCTACTGTAATTTTTTTCTATTTGTTTCATTTAATGGTTAGTATTACCTGTGGTACATCAAAAAGTGTTATAATGTGACAAAGTAAATTATATCACTCTACATCACAAAGTAGTTGTCTTTCCATTATGCATTGCTTAGTATGAAAGCCAAAAAAAATCTTTCAACTTGAGATACACTAAAATAATTTACTTCAAGAAAATACTTTACAGAGGATTTTATAGCAAGATGTTTGTGTGGTGTTTTCTTCTGAAGTGCTTTTTTGATAGATAATGCTTTTGCTGGCTGTTTTCTGGGCTGGCAGCAGGGGGTTGAAGGGAGTTAGCAGACCTGCCTTTGCAGCCTGGTTAACAGCTTTGCACTAGGGATCACTGGAAGTTTCTAACTGAGTGTCCTGGGCAATGAGCCCAGCACTCTCTGATTAGGGTCCCTCCTGCCTGGGCAGGGTTTGCACAGCTTTACACAGGCATACTAGAGTCTCTTCTTGTGCCAAATTGTTGAGGTTACTAAAGTTCACTGTGAGAAGTTAAGGTCATTTGTTTGTTTTAGCTTGCTATATGGGACTGGTCTGGGTTTTTGATTTCTGAGTTTGGGAAGTTCTCAGTTCCATAATGGATTTGCCCTTAAATCACACAAGTGAACTGTATGGTTCACCTTTTGGTGGGGAATGCAAACAGATTCTCTTCCTGCTGAATATCAAGAAGAATTTTTTGGCTTCCTAAGCAAGACTGATTTTCTCAGGCTTAAGTGGAAGCAGTTTTTGGCTTCTTTAAGCAGCTGAAATAATCAGTTTAAACTACACGTGGAAATACTTAGGTTGATGAGTAGTGCATTTCAGAAAACACAACTGACCTAGTAGATATGATAGGAAGGTATATGGAGGTAGATTGGAGGAGATGGATTTTCCAATCTATCACAAAATGGAAATAAGAGATAAGCAGCACTGGCTTCCAAACAGAGATGTGCTTTTTGAGAGCCTTTTTCTTTCCTTTTTCCTTTCCTTTCTTCCTCTGTGTTGGGTAGAACTCATGTTCCTTATTCCATAACAGTAAAAGGCTTAACTTTTCAATTAAATATTTCTAGATTCCAAGTACCAAATCAGAGGGATGGCCATTATTTAAATCTCTTTCAAGGAACTTCAAGAGGGAATGTGCATGGCAACAGAAGAAAGATCATTGACATGCACAGTTGGTAGAGATAGTGCTTTGTATGCAGTTCAGCTCTCCTCAGCCAAAGGAGCACATCACAAAGAAATGGAAGTGTGATAGGGCTGAGGTTCTTTGCAAACTAACTCAAATGCACTTAAAAAATTGACATTTTGACTGTCTCTACAAACATAGGCTTCATTTTACTATTGAAAGAAAAATGTACAGAGGTTTCTTCAGACTGATAATATAGGAAATATTCTTTGAACTTAAATCTCCTGTGAATATGCTGCAAGCTAAAACATTCCCATGGTGTGTTTGGGGGGGAGGATTGTTGTTGTCCTCCCCCTGCCATTGACATGGAAGCTTATTTTGGCTTTTGAGCAGCTTTAGCTTGGCTTTGTCATGATGGCTGGCACCAAACAGATTCTGTAAGATGAGATGCATGCCTATCACATAAAACAAAATCTTGTGGACTATGGGAGTAGTTCTCCCATAGCAGCTCTGGCACATTTGAATGGTGTGGATGGTCAAGGAGAAGGGAACAACTTGTCACTGCTGTTTTGTTTCTCCTTAGTTAGCAAAAGAAATGGGAGAATCACCTGATATTATTCAAGAAGAAGCCACGGAAATCCTGGATGAGATGGGCCACCGTATGCAACTAGGAACTGTCAGATTTTTTGCCTTCACTCTGAGCAAAATATTTAAACAGCTTTTCCAGAGAGTTTGTGTGAATGAAGAAGGAATGCAGAGAGTGAGTACTGGTGGGAGGAAAAAGTTAAAATATTTTCAGACCAGTCACTTGGACAAGAGCTCTAATCATCAAATAACAAATGTGAAAAATACCTTCTGTAAAAAAAAAAAAACACTGCACTTACTTTTGTTTATTGGTGTATTTCTTAGTCAGTGTGGGAGGAAAGACAGATGATATGTAAGTTATTTTAGAGGCAAACAGCTATCAGGACTTTTTGTATCTTTTCCAAATGCTTCCTGTGGTAGGGAATACCATGTGCCTGTGATTCTGTTAGATCAGCCACTGAGGGTTTTCTATCTGACATTATAAAATAAAAATGTGTTTATCTAAGTTGATATTATATATCAAAATATAATCTACATGCAAGAGTTGACTGGCTGTTCTGCAAAACCCTCATACAACTGAGAATGGTGAAACAATGTGCACCTCTGAGGCAGGAGATGCTTTGGGGTTGCCTCAGTTTCCAGGAACTGTTGTCCCCCTATTTCCTTCCAGGATGTTGCTGTTCTGGAGGGTGCAGTGCATTCCCTGGAAGTCAGCACTGTCAGTCCTGACAGCCCCTGTTTGGTTTCCCAACCCATCAAAAGGGACAGGAATTAGACTATCCCATGATGGGCTGCCCCTGGTTTTGGAGTCCTGTGATGCTTGTGAGCCTCAGGTTGCTACTCTGGAAACAGCTGCTCCAAATTTCCTACAGGTTCTGTGCTGAAAAAGGTCTGGATTGTGTGGACAGAGAAACAGCCCCCAAGCAAATGGGCTTTTGTTTGCTTTGAGCCCTGTGCAGGTCTGTATTTGCACAGTCAGTAAATATTGGGACAATATTGTTTGCACTGTTCTTTTTCAGTTGCAGCATGCCATCCAGGAGCATCCCGTGGTGCTGCTGCCCAGCCACAGAAGCTATGTAGACTTTTTGATGCTCTCTTATTTGCTCTACACATATGACTTGGCCTTGCCTGTCATTGCTGCAGGAATAGGCAAGTATGATTTTAACAGTGTTTTCAGCATTCAGAGAATTGGTAGCATTCTCTGGTAGCTGCAACTATAAGTAGTAGTGTTGAACTCCTGCTCCAAAATATATCTTGTTAAGTCTCCTTGGGTGAGGTGCTTACAATGTCTGAAAGCTTCTCTTTGGTGCTGAGTCCTGTCAAAGGGGAATTTTTTTCATAGTAAGTTCACCCAGAAGTACCCCATCTGTAGACCTGAGGCAGAGATAAGGGTTGTGTAGAATACTTCTATTTGCTTTTATAGCCTGGTAACAGGCAAAAACTTGCCCAGGTGCTACTGTGGGTGCAGAACTTTTTGTGATACTTCATACAGTTTGAAGTGCAGTCACAGCAGCCAGATGCAAAGTATCAGACACCTCATGCTTATTTCTGATGTGACTGATTCCTTGGAAATCTTGGCAGAACTTTGTGTCTTGCTGAGAGCAGAGCTGGCAGGGAAGTGATATGTCATATCACAGGTCAGGATTTTGGGCATACTTAGTTGTAGAGCAGATGAAGCCAGTATATTTGTGGGAAACAGTCTTGAGGACTTTCACAGTAAATGTCTTCCAAGTTTCTGTGTTTTTTGATAATCTGGGTGCTGTCAGCACTTAACTTAGAACTGCCTGATCCTGGAAGTCATGGGTATGAAACAGGCCTTCTAGGCAGGCAGAAAACCACCCCAGGTCTGGTGCAGCACTGTAACATGTACAGGTGAGCTAGCAGAGACCTTGGAACCTACTGCTTTTCCAATCTAGAAGTTAGGAAGGCTAATAGAAGCTGTGGGAACATGCTTGCTGTGGAAGATGAGATTTCCCTGGGTGTGCTGCAGCTGGGGGATGCAGGTTAGGTTCACCAGTCAGTGTTTCTCAGCTGCCTTGATCAAGGTGTTGCAGTTTGCCTGTTGTGTACTGTTCAGAATCTGCTCACATGTTGTTACAGGTATTGGTGTAATCTTTTGCTGGCTTGGATTAGAGTATTTTTGAGTTTTGGACCTCAAAATAGTATCTTAAGATACAATTAGTTTAGCTTACAAGGATTTTTTTTAATGATTAACATTTTTTGAATGCTTTGGGTGCTTCAGGGTCAAAGTTCTCCTAAAGAATTAGGCAGCTTGATGCTGCCTGCATGTGTATATTATTTTAAGTTCCTCTGGAGAAAATACAGTTCTCTGTGGTTGTAGTAGTATTTCATAGCTGCATATCATGTTAGAGGTTCACAAGATGTGGTTTACAAACTCCCTTTCCCAGCAGCACTTGTGCTGAGTGGAGAGACTCCTGATAGAGGTTGTAAGTGCCTTTGCTTTGTTGGTTTTCTCTTGGCTTCAGGCATAGACAGATCTGTGGGGAAGGTAAACAGAGGCCAGTAACTCTCTAGGACATCCTCATACTTATGTTAGCAGGAATCCAGCTGTGCTGGGCTGATGTTTCTGACACCTCTGACATCTTCAGGGCACTCATTGCCAGTGTTGCAACTAGAAGTGGGGATTTATTTGGCTGAGGTTGTAATCTGTTTTTCATGGATTGAGGTGGCAGGGAGGTTGGAGTGGCACATTGCCAGCTGATGTGTGGACTTGTTTTAAATGCTTCCATAAGAACTTTGTTACCATTAAGTGTTCTCTCCTGCTTTTGACAAGTTAAGCATTGACTATAATTGCTTAAAACTGAAAAACTATAAACAATTTTAAGTGGTTTGTCAATTAAAATGGTAAGTCAGGATCATAGATTGTCTAATATAGTTTAGTGGGCTGCCTAATTTCTGTGTCATCTGGGATATGTTCAGTAGGAACTGCTTTTTCCTCAAGATGAGTGAGACAATGTACTTCAGAAACAGTCTTTATTATGGCTGCACTCTGGCCATCTAAATTATGAAAATAAATTGCTCTAAGTGAAAAGTTTGAGCAATCTAAGTTTTTTGCAGCTTAAAAATATGGAAAGCTTATTATAATATATCATTCTTGTCAGTATAAGTCTTGCTAGACAATTTGAAAGCAAATAAATGTGTTGGCAACAACGGAATCCTTGGAAAACATCTTCTGTATTCTGTTAGCCAGCATGCTAGAAATTTTGTGGTTGATTCTGCTGCTGATATTAATCAATACATTGTGTGTGTGTGGTTTTGTTTTTTCTTTGATTGTTTTCCAGATTTCCTAGGAATGAAGGTAGTTGGTGAGCTGCTACGAAGGGCAGGTGCCTTTTTCATGCGACGTTCCTTTGGTGGGAACAGACTCTACTGGGCAGTGTTTGCTGAATATGTAAAAACAATGTTAAGGGTAAATAACTTGCTGAGCTCTCAAAATGTATACTCAAATACTCTGTTGGAACAATTCATGTGACTGTGCAGGATGATATGGCTGTGTGATTGAAATCTTCACAGTGATCTGATGAGGTGCTTTTTACCTCAGGTTTGCTGTAGGTGAAGGCCATGTGTGCACTGTATTATTATTATTATTATTATTATTATTATTGTTGTTATTATTATTATTATACAGCTCAGTGATAAACAGGTTACTGCTCATCACTTATTTTGGATTGCATGCCCATATCTCATGACACACAATATTTTCATTAATTAAACTATATGGAGTGGAAATACAATGGATAAATGTAGGCTTGCAGATGACTGAAGTTAGATATGTGTGTCGTTAAAAAAGCAACTTACATTTGAAGTTCTTTAAACTGTGGGCAATGAAGAAGAAATGTTTTTTCTGACTAGCTTTTTGTTTTATTTTTTGCAGAATGGCTATGCCCCAATTGAATTTTTCCTTGAGGGGACTAGGAGCCGCACTGCCAAGACTCTGACTCCAAAATTTGGTAAGCTTATTTAAGATTTGGAACTTTGAATGTTAGTGTTTTCATTAGTGACTATGTGCTGTCTAGGTTCTTTGGATGGAAAGGGATGTTAAAGTAGAGGGAAACTGGGGAAGTCTGTCAGAGTATGGGAAGCACCATGGCTGGGTTCCAAGGCCAAGAACAGCAGTGCATTTCAGTTGCACTCTACTGCTTTTGCTCCCTTTGCCCCATTGTGCACTAAATTCAGTAACTCTTCACCCTTTTCTTCCTAGACAATAGGCATTCCCTGGCCAGCAGAGAAATATTGTAGTTTTAACTGTAAAAGCAATGGGGAATATTTGGAAGGAAGATCCTGTGCAAGCAGAGAGCAGTGCTGCTGGAAAGAGCACAAACAGCTCTCCAAGAGCTCCATTTTGTTACAAGTTAAGACTTGGGCAATGTCTTTTGCTTCTGCTTGCAATAGTGCACACTGTTAACAGTTTCTAAAATGCAAAGATATCCTTTTCAAAGTTAAATTGCAGTTGCTTTTCCCTCTTTGAAAGAGACAGGTTTTTCATGGGTTTTTTTCCCCAACTGGCAGGTCTTCTCAGCATTGTGATGGAACCCTTTTTCAAACGGGAAGTCTTTGACACGTACCTTGTTCCTATCAGCATCAGCTATGAGAGGATATTGGAAGAGTCTCTCTATGCTTATGAACTCCTAGGAGTCCCAAAGCCCAAAGAATCTACATCTGTATGTAAATTCCTTCAGAACAGAACAGAAGTGGATGTATACACACCCTGTAGCAGCAGAATTCGAGTTTTCCTCTTCCCGTTTTCACAGGGGTTGTTGAAAGCCAGGAGGATCCTCAGTGACAATTTTGGCACCATCCATATCTACGTTGGCCAGCCAGTGTCCCTCAGAACCCTGGCAGCTGGGAGGATCAGTCGGTGCCCCTACAATTTGGTTCCCAGGTACTGCATCTTTCCACGGGGTATGCTCAGGAAAAAACATTTCTTTAGACTACACCTGTGTGAACTAAGATGTTCTCTTGTACTCTGTGTTCATCTTCTCTCACCTCCCTCCATCTGACTGTTCAGGCTGCTGAACCTGTTTGGTCTGAGCAGAGGCTGGTGTTTTTGAAATGAATTATTGCTTGTTGGCTTTGCCCTGTGTTGAGAAGAGGCCACTTTAAAATTCAGTGGTGGTGCATGAACCAGGCAAAGCTCTGTTTCCTGAGGATGTGGTGCATTTGTCACTTAAAAATGTTCACCTTTCTCTCACTTGCATTATTCCTGCAAGCTGTTAAGTGATGGTGTGTCAGGGAGCTGTAGCTGGATTGTGCTGCTTTTGCAATCATTGTGTAAAATGTGATGCTTTTGAATTTTGTTTGAAGATAGCAAATGTACAGAGATCTGTGCTTCAGGTACTGCCATGCAGCTGCTGCTGCTTTGCTCTGTATTTCTGGTTTACATAGCACTTAGAATCACCCTGCAGATGTTAGGTGCTGTAAAGTTATGGATCTGGGAACAATATGGAAGAAATAAAGAGGGGTGTTACTTATATTCGACTTGTTAAGCTCTTTTCCTTAAATTGCGTTGTTTTTTTCAGGCATCTTCCCCAAAAGCCATCTGAGGATATCCAAGAATTTGTCAGTGATGTAGCTTATAAAATGGAGCTCCTGCAAATAGAAAATATGGTTTTGAGCCCCTGGGTGCTAGTTGCTGCTGTCCTGCTTCAGAATTTGCCAGCCATGGAGTTTGAACTTCTAATAGAAAAGACTCTGTGGCTTAAAGGCTTAACACAGACTTTTGGAGGATTCATTGAATGGCCTGGTATGCAGAGAAAGCTTTATTTCTGTTCTTCTTGTTGCTTATGAAAGATAAATTATATTTCTATGGAAGCATTGTATGGTAACAGCTTTACAGAATTCTTAGAGTTATAAATGGATTTTAGGATATGCTAAAAATCATGCTGAAACCTGACAGGTTTTGACTTAACCTGTTGAAGATAATACTTTGAAAAACAGTTAGGTGGAAACAGATCAGATATTTTACTGTCCTGTCATGAAGTGTGACATGAGAGGGAAATTATAAGGTATTTTAGTAGAGTAGTGAGGTTTGTGTAGTGTCTGTCTTTCTGAGCTCTGTGTAAGTCACAGGCTTTTCCCTGTGGGTGTTTTTTATTTAGTTATCTTTTTCTAAACTAAGGGTTTGCTTTTCTCTCGTGTCCACTGTTTGCAATAAGTGGTAATACACAACCTGATCTGCACCAGTTAACTCCATGTGATGCTGCATTTCCTGNGTGCAGCGGGCGCTGCCCGTGCTGCTCTGTGCCGCCTACAGGAACCAGCTGCTCAACGTCTGCGTGCGCCCGGGGCTGGTGGCCGTGGCCCTGCACAGGGCTCCCAGCTGCAGGAAAGGTGCCTGGGGCAAGGACGAGCTGCTGGCCTCGCTGCTCGGGCCACCAGCTGGCAGGGGAGGGCGAGCGCCACTGGTACCTGGGGAAAGGTGCCTGTGTTGGCAGGGCGTGGGGGGTTTGCTTGCCTCTTTGCTTGTGTGCCCTTTGACCCTTTGTAGGATTTCATTGTGGCGTTTAATGCATGCCCTGAGAAGATGTAAGCCCCCCCCTTTCCTTTTATTAACAGTTGAATCAAGTGCTTTGAGTACTTGCTGTTCTGTTGTGGTTTCTGCCATTGTATGTATGCTTTAAATGTCAAGTNGTAGAGTAGTGAGGTTTGTGTAGTGTCTGTCTTTCTGAGCTCTGTGTAAGTCACAGGCTTTTCCCTGTGGGTGTTTTTTATTTAGTTATCTTTTTCTAAACTAAGGGTTTGCTTTTCTCTCGTGTCCACTGTTTGCAATAAGTGGTAATACACAACCTGATCTGCACCAGTTAACTCCATGTGATGCTGCATTTCCTGCTTGTACTGACTACAGGAGAAATTGTTACTGGTGTGAAGAACCAGCAGAGACAAACGGGTGCAGGAAATCAAAGCCCTCATTTGTCTGTTTATTTTTAAATTTCACTTTATCTCCAGAAACAATGATGACTTTTGAAGGAAAGGCTTCTTTGGTGGTTTTATTAATACACACACACCTCCTTTGATATATGTATATAGTATAATGTACATATTGACTGCTGAAAGGTTGGCTGTGCTTCCCAACTTTCTGTTTGAAGCTCCTCTCTGCGAGCATTTGGCGTTTCGGCAGAGCTGTGCTGCCTTTGGCCGCGTGCTGAGCGTTGCCTTTCCCTCGCAGATAGCCTGTGTGCCGAGCAGGCCGTGCTGTCCGGGCTGGCGCTGCACTCCGACATCGCCGAGCTGGCGGCCGGGCGAGTGCAGCTGAGTGCGCGGNACTCTCTTAAATAAGGAGTAAATGGCTCTTTCCTTGCATTTACAATATTTTTTTCAGAGGAAGTCTACAGCTGCTTCAGCTTCTTGAGAGATGTTTTCTCTGATGAGTTCATCTTCTTTCCTGGCATTTCATTGAAGGTAAAAACATCCTTTATACAAAAGAACTGATAGTAATGCAACCAGCTAAAATAGCATCTGATCCCAGGGCTCTGCCAAACAAGTGCTTTGAGAAAAACAAAGGGAAATCACCTTGCTCTATAAGTGGGAGGGAGAACTTAAAAGGGGGTCATTATGTTGGTTGTAAAAAATTGTCTGAATCCACAAGGTTGCCAATGCAATTTCTTCCCCCATTCCAGTAAAAAACCCTAAAAATCATGAAATTGCCCAATTCCCACTATTAAAATGAACTGTAGTACAAGTTTGGCTTTTTTGCATAATGCTACCAGTCTTCCAGCAAAGATCTGAAAATATATGTTAAAACAGTCTTTTCAATGAAGCATAAGTGCTGTTGGGGTGCAGCCTGTGAAGGTTTCTGAAGTGAGAGCTTTTCCTAATGCATAATAGTTTCCCTCTTAGAGTCTCATGGAAGCTTTACTTATCCTTTTTTGCTTGAAAAGTTTCTCCCCATTTTGCCTCCTGCCCCATTCAGCCATCAGTCAGCCAGAGCTGGTCTGGTTCCTGCACACTGCCTTATGCCAGGGCTCAGTGTGTCTGTGCACCCCTGGCTGAAAAAAAGCTGGTACAGCCTCACACCCAATATAAATTGGCATGTATAGTTATTATTTGGAATTTAAACTGATTACCTGTGATTTGTATCAATTCTGAGGACAAATATATGATGAAGATAGTTATGATCTTTCCTGCATTAAAAAAGAGATAAGTATAATTTTCACAAGAATGTTCAAAGCTTGCAAATGCACTAAAATCTCATAGATTTTTATATAGATAAGGATTGGCCCTGTTAAGCTTTATTTGTTAGAAACTGTTGCCTCTTGCAGCTTTTTGGAACCAGCAGAAAGTAGCAGGAGCAGGAGGGTGGCTGGCTATGGCTGGCTTTGCTGGAGTCAGATGAAAGAGTTGCTGTGATGCCAAGGGATCTTTACCCACCCACTCACCCCCTTATTCATTCATGTGTGGCATGCCCCTCTCCCATTTCTCTGTGTTAGCTGTCCCCCTTTTGCCCACATTTGCAGTAAAATGGTTTTGTCCTTGACATTTCCCTACTTTGTAACTTTTTGGCCATTTTGTTCTCTGTTTGGTAGAGGGCAGGTCAGTGATCTCTATTATCATTTATTGCAGACAGTGGACATGAGATAAAGGCAAACCCTTAGTTTAAAAATAGATAAATAAATAAAAAACACCCACAGGGAAAAAAACCCTGGACAGCCTGACCCTGTTTTGATAGAATTCTGAGGGAGCTCAGGTTGGCTGTTGCAATAGCAGCCACAGCCACTCCTTTGTGCCAAGGCCTGCTGTGCACTGAGGAACTGCTGTGATTAAGAACATGCTCCCACTGCCTTTTACTAAGGGTATTTTTGGGAGACAGGAAAGCTTTGGTTCAGTTCTCTTGAGAACTGAGTTCAGAAATGAAAGCAGTGCCCTGTTGTGCTTTCTGTTGTGGTTTGTGGGAAATGGTAGCTGCAGTTCTGGAAATGTTAAAGTCTAGTGATATGTTTCTCACCCAGGATTTTGAAGAAGGATGTTTTCTCCTCACCAAATGTGATGCCATTCAAATGAGTCAGCAGGAGATTTACCCTACTGACAAAGGAAGGGGTACAGTGTCTTTCTTGTCAGCAATGTTCAAACCTTTTGTGGAAGGTTATCAGGTATGTTGTCCTTCAGAAAATGATCTCTTTTTCTTTCCTGTGTTTTATAGGGAATGTAAGAGCTGTGATACTTCTGTGTAAATAGGCTGAGAAATGCAAAAGTTAAGAAACAGCAGTAATAAATCTTAAACACCACTGTCCCCCAAGGATCCCAGTTTTAGCTTTTGGCTCAGACTTGTCCAATTTACTGAAGCAATAACTGCTGTGTAACATGATGGCTCATTGTGGGTTTATAGGATTCATAGGGAGTGTGCTGCTACCAGGTTCACACCTTTTTTATGAGGAGCTCTTGCTTAATTCCTTTTATGTGGGCTGTCCTGCCAGGTGTGGAAATGAGTTTGCATCTCCTATCTGATAGCTTTTGTGGGAGTCATTAATTCCATCCATGTCTCTTTAAATTCTTCTGATTTTTCCAAGGTTTTAATAAGATTAAACATTTATATTCCTCTAGTAAACAATGCATAGAAACACAGAAGGCTAAAATCTCAGGCAAGTCAGTATAAGATTGGTGAGACTGTAGATGTTTAACCTGGTGGAATCTAGTTAGTGATCTGATGTGTGAGGTGGTGGAACTGTACTGATGTGCCCATTTTCCTCATCTCCAGAACCAGTATTGCTTTAAAAAAATTAAACTGGTTTTGGTTGTAAGAACAAGGATATAAAATTAATGTCTAAGGTAGCTATTATAGAAATACTGAGTCTTATTTCAATGTTGGGATTCTCTTACCTGTCAAACAGTAATAAAACTTTCAGCTGCCCTGTGCAATGGTGCACTTTGGGTTCCTCTCCTATGCTTTTCAGAGTGGAATAATATTGCTTACAAGGACAAGTCTGTTTATAATTCATCACTGACTTTGCAAGCTGAAAAAAAGCAAGGAATGCTCATTTTCTTGAAAATGTCAGTTAATTTTCAGATACCTCTCAAAGGAAATGAAAGAAGTGTTTACTGAGAAGGAGTTTATACCTGGAGTCCGCAACTTTGTTTTTCAGCTTCTCGAGAAGGGTGTGTACAGCTCTTATGCAATGTGATTTTACAAGAGTAGCCTGTTAAATGAAAACTATAAAAATTATAATTGTGTTTCTGCCTTCTCCACAGGGAGTACACAGTGTTATGAAGCACTGTCTTCTGACATGCAGAAAAATGCCTTATCAGCTCTCGTGCAACTGGGTGCAGTGAAGAAGAAGAAAATGTAAGTGATGTTAGATTTTTGGTGTGTAGAAATCTTATGGGCAATTCTTAATGTCTGCACTCCTCGTAGAACAGCAGAACCCCAGCTGCCTGAGCACCAGGGGTTGTCAGGGTTTACTGGAGTCAGGAAGGAAGAGGTTAAGATAGATGTCTAGCAATAAATTCCCCTTTCGAGTAAAAGAAAATTGAGTGCAATAGAATTTGGGGCCTGTGAACAGGAGAAAAGATAAAGAAACCATGATTGTTCTTGAGTAGAAGTCTGACATGTCCTTAAATTTTATATGTATGCTGGTAGGATGAAAAATATGTAATTATGAAAATGTTTTAATTCAGATTATTTGTGTAGAAGTGAAATGGAATAAGAAATATTTGTTGAATATCCCTTTTTCTTTTTGTAATTGTAGGCCAAATGGATTCACTTACAATGTAAATCAAGAGGCTGTTAGTAAAATCCTGGACATGTTTGGTAAGTGTTCTGTAATAAATTTGAAGAGAACTTCTCAAGTTATAAATTACTTTGGACAATGCACGTATGTTAGATGCTTTTTTCCCTGGTAGTTCTGTAGGTTTAACTGCATAAAAATCTTGGTAATATTTATTTACAATGCTTTTTCTGGTGTCATTAGCTGCAGCTTTAAATCTCCCTTCTTTATTTCCTGTGCTGTACAACCCAGTGGGTGAGGGCAGTGGAGTAAGAAGTAGTTTACTGGCCCTGGTGTTTGCAGCATGCTGCTCTGTCCCTGTGACACAGAGGGACACAGCACACACACACAGCAGGGTTCAGGAGAGGAGAGGAAAAGAACTCTCCAGTTCATTGCTGCCCTCGGATCTCTCAGTCTCTGGGCAGTGCCAGAGATTGCACAGAGCAGTTCCCACCTCTCCATCCCACTGGGCACTGAGCAGTCCATCAGGTGAGATCTTTTACAGAGGAATGCAAACATGACCCTTGTTTATCTCACAATTCATGAGCACTGACTCCATCACACCCAAACAAATCAGAAGGGTGATTTTCAGGGACAGCACTGCTCAGAAGTATTTAGTGTGGGTTTTTTTGTTAGATGCTCGGATTCCTGTACAGAAACCTGTGGCTGCACGGCTCTGACTGTCCCTGGTGCTGAGTGGATGTCACCCCTGCTGGGGCAGGGACAGGGACAGACGAGTTCCACTGCTGCCCAGCCAGCCTGCAAGGTGGGAGGCACAGAAGTGTTTCTTCAGCTGGACAGCTCTCCATCACCACTTAGGAATTGCTGCTGAGGGGCTTAGAGGTGTATGTACATCCTCACCGTGTTTTGTTTTTTAAAACAAATTAAACATTGTCTCTTTTTTTAATAAACGTTTGAAGAGGTGTGCACAGCAACAGCCACCTAAATACATTTTTCTGGACTTGTAACAAGGAATGTGATTGGTTTCAAATATTTCATGGATGTGAAAATGTAATGGGGAATTAAAAAACTTGCTATTAAACTTAATATTTAGAAAAAAAAATCTTTGCTGGCTGGCTAAATGCAAGGTAAGGCCCTCGTGAGTGAAGAGCACAAATTAAACCTTGGGCAATAACCAGAACTGATAAATGTGTTGGGTTCTGTGTATTGGTATTTTATGTTTGGGTTGGTCGAGGTTTTGTTGGGTTTTTTTGTTTGTTTGTTTGTTTGGGTTTTTTTTTTTTAAGGCAGCTTGGCATTATTTTAATTACTTAATGAATGTTATATTTAAAATTGAATTAAAGCACCGTCGATAACGTGTCTGTCGTGTCTTCCCCCCGTCTCACCGCTGCCTGCGCTGTCGGGTGAGGCGGCAGAGCTCTGCCTCGTCTTTTGCGGTTTTCGCTTTTCCTGATGCTCTCCGCGCTGCCTCGCTCCAAAGCGGGCCCGGCACGGGGCCGGGGCCGGGGCGGGGCCGAGCCGGGC
>VXBS01001088.1:1048430-1061428 GCA_013400255.1 Sitta europaea | reverse complement strand
CTGCTGCTGCTCCGAGCCGGGCACTGCTGCTCCGAGCCGGGCACTGCTGCTCCGAGCGCGCCTTTCCAGTCCCTAAGTGCTGCTGCCAGCGCTGCTCGGGCTGCCTCCCGCACCGCTTGGGTCACAGTTTGTTCAACAGGGCTGCCGGTGCAGGTTGCCGCTGTCCTGAACAGTGTTTCGTACCTTCAGGTCGGGTCTAGTGGGATGTAAGCATCTCTTGCTCATGCGAGGTTTCTGCTGTGTAGTTTGCTGTGTAGCCTTTGGGGAGAAGGATGTAAAATACGAGATGAGGTTGTGAAGTGGTATCTCTTCTGTTTTCTAGATGACTCGGCAGATGCGATTCCAGAGCATAACGAATTCCTTTTTCCAGAATATGAAATTTTGATAGAACCTGAGGAACCAGAATCTCCTGATGATGAACAAGAAGCTGAAGACACATCAAAGGATGCGAAAGAACAAGAGGAACCTGGAGCTGCAGGCATTGCAGGTCAGAAATAAAACGCTGCCTGTGATTCTTCCTAGTGATGGCTGTTACCACATCTTTAAAATATCAAATACTGTGATTTTTAAGCATCCCTTGTAAACTACAGGTGAAAGAAGTTGAAATCCGCAGTCATTTGTGATGATAGTTTGTTGTAGATGGAACATAAGTTGCTTTTATGGGATTTACTGAGCTCTGAGCCCAGGTGCTGTTGAAGCAGCTGTTGCTGCAGACAGCTCATTGCTCCACCGTGTCCTGTGTGCTTCCTGTAGGTAAGGAACAACTCCAGAAGGAAGGAGGGGACTCTTAGCCCCTGCTGCTGGATGCTGTTGGAATCAGGAGATTGTCTTGGCTTGACAGTTCAATTTGTCTTAATTTATGGAAAATAAAATTTCCTTCTCTGTGCTAGCAGAAAACTGGTTCGAGGATATTTTCACTGACTTTGAGCTGAGGTGCAGGCTCCTTCCTCCCTGCTCCCTTTATTTCACGAGGGGTTTGCTTGTGACCAGGCTGGCTTTGAACACAGCCAGGGTGGAGTTTGTGGTGGTGCCAGGGAAGGGTGCTGGGATCCTGGTGCTCCCTTGCTGTGCTCAGAGCTGTCTCCAGAGCCTTTAGTGCCCCTTTGATGTGGTTGTTGGAGTGTAACAGTTACACTCCGTGCTCAAAGCTGCAGTCTGGCACCTGGGCAGCATGCAGGGCCTTTTCCAGATGTCCTGTCCTGAAGGTTCTGTGGGGAGGGGTGTCTCAGTGATACCTGCTGGGAGCCATCAACTTCTGTAGTTGAACTCCTTCCCTTTCCAGTATTGCAGTACTGACATCTCTGTTTAAAATGCAACTAAAACTAGTAAATGAACCTCTGTGTGACCAAATCTTAACATGCCATGAAAAGAAAAAAAATCTTAGATTTATGCCAGGAATGACTTATGAAGCAAAATGAATTTACATGTGGTAATACTATTTTTAATTTTTAGAGTCTTGTATTAGCCTATAACTTTTATTGTTTTTTCTTGCTTAGATGGAGCATTTCAGTCCTTAGATGAAGAGACATTGGAAGCAATGGCAAAACATGAGACTGAAGAAGAAAAGATCTTCCAAATGTTTAAGAAACAAGTAGCTGCTGAACCAGAGCAGGTCAGAGGATGGCACAGCACCCTGCAGCACCTGCAACCTTCACTGCCTTTTGTACCCAGCTAGAAAGGGGGCTGCCTCCTCAGCCTCCACACACCTCACCCACACACTCTCATCTTCCTGATGTGCTGAAATAATTCGTGATGAAGTGAGAGTTTAGCACCTGCTCATCCATCTTCAGCAGCCTGGATGAGACAGCCCGAGGCTGCTGAATCCCCCAGTGAGGATGGAGCCACCACCCTGACCACAGGACCTGGGGAACCTGTGCACTGAGCCTGTGGCACTGCTGGCCTGCCTTCTCAGCAGAACAACAACTGCAGAGAAGAGCTCTGTCACTCACCAGCTGCACTGGGGGGTGGCTTGGCTTTTTTTAAGGTTGAAGGAATTAATAATGGCTTTTAAATTTCCACTGTTTAAACCAGAAATTTATTACTGCAAAGGCTAAAAAGCTACCTTGTCAAAGAAAGCTATGGCCCCTGGTGTCATTCAGAGGAGACAGGGGCCTGGATCCATCAAAGTGGTGAGGAAGGAATTCCCTCCATGTTTGCCTGGTAGCTGAGGGGTTAAGGCACACACTCAGAAGGTGGCAGACTTTGAGTCTGTTCCTCTCTGCTTCAGGTGTGTGCCTGTCACTGCCCAGCTCCACTGACTGATCTGTCCAAGTGTCCTTTGGCTGATAATGCCTGGTAACAGAAAATCAAAGGATGTGTCTGGAAACACCTTGAACATTAGGACAGTCTGCCTGTATTTAGATGCAGAAGTGCAGAGATGTGGATTGCATTCTGACTGTGTGCAGCTCTGTGTGCTGAGTATGCAGCTGCTCTTTCTGTGTCCCAAGACTGTGACATCCATAACCCTGCATTCCAGGTGCCTTGCTTAGGAAATACAAATCACTGCAGGTGATCCCCAGACCACTGAAGGGATGTGGTATGAATACTTCATGATTCACATAGTTAAGATAACTCATATAAACATGTCTTATTTAGAATGCTGCATTTGCAAATGATATTTTGCCATGGTTGTTACTTAAAAACCCCTGATCTTTTTCTGCTGCATCTATAGCTTTGTCTGTGTCACTAAACACCAATTTTATACCAAGATGATGAGAACTTACAACTTCTGCTGTATTTCAGATTATTAGATACTGCAGAGGAGGAGAAGGTCCACTCTGGGTGTCAGGTGAAAATAGGCCTGAAGAAAAAGATATCCCAAATTGTGTATGTGGTGCCAAAAGGAAATTTGAATTCCAGGTATGTAAGCTCATTTTAAAATAATACAGGTAATGTATTTCAGACTCAGGATCTCATTAAGTGTTGGCTTGTAATTTGAGCAAGAAGATTGAAGTTGCAACAAACTAACTGCACTAAATGCTTGTACAGAGCCTTTATTTACTCTCTTAGGTGCTTTTTTGCTTCATGATGCATATTGTAAATAAGGCTGGCAGTATTCAGCTGTAGAATTTTGAATGCTAGAAGCATATGTATGGTGAACACAATGTCATGCAAAGGCAGAAGAGTTACTGACAGAGTTTCAAATGGTGGGAGGGTCAAAGATCAGTCAAGTCCTACGAGATCAAAACTTACCTGGAATTCCAAAATTATTGTATCTGAGCTGCCATATACATTGTAGCTTAGCTGGGATTTTGGTGTAAGAGAATATACATTTTTACACCAAATGCAGAACTGTTCTTCAGGAGAAGGGAGAGGGGAGAAGTGTGTGGCCTGCCTCTAAACCTTTTGGTTTTCCTTGAAGATTATGCCCCAGCTGCTGAATCACCTGCAGGTTGACAGCCTTGGAGAGAGCATCGACTGGGGAACACTGGTGGTGTACACCTGTGCTGCCAGCTGTGGGGGGGCAGACCAGTACCTGGAGGAGTTCCTGTGGAAACAACACCACTCCTCGGGCTGTGCTTCCTGAGGCTCATCCCAGTGCACCTGTGATTTGCTTCCCTACCCTCTGCTGGAGACAAACAGGTGGTGGGGGTGAAGTCAGGGATAACTGTAACGTGGAAGAACTGCTGGTGCTCCAGAGGAGCTTTTACTGCAGCCTGGCAGTGAAGCCAGATGCCTTTGTTCAGAAAACTTCAAATCTCATTTCTGGAAATTTATTAAATAAAGATGCAAAACTTCTGGATTGGTGAAATTGTCTCCTGTTGGTAATGGAACTTTAAAAATGTAAAGGATTGTCAAGATTTGCATTGGGCTCCTCAAAAATTCACATCCATTCAAAGAAAAGCAGACTAATGTAAACCCACCTGAGTGCCTGTGTTGAAGAGCTGTACAGGAGTCAGCTAAGACAAAGCTGCACAGCCTTTTGCTGGGAACTTAAATCCACTTCCCTTTCTCAACAGCTACACTAAACCTAACTTGGGAGTTTGTCACGTGTTCTGAGTGGGTATTTGAGATAAAATGCACAAAAATTAAGTGTTTTATCTGACTTAAAACATTGCCAAGGATGTGACTGCTGGTATTGAAGCCAGCACTGCTAAAATTCTCTCAAAACATGTCACTTACAGCAGTGCATCTGCTATTAAAAAATTGATTAAATTAAAATTAAAAAATCAATGTATTTCATTCTACCAGCTGGGTAATTTTAAAATTTATTAAGACAGTTCCCATAGTTGTATAAACAGGGTTTATTGTACATGTGGAGTTGAAGAAGGAAAGAGAAGAAAGGTATATATTATATATATATGTACAGTGAGCCATTTTAATTAATAAATTTATTCTATCTTGCTTAATACTGGAAAGAGGGAATGTGTCTGGCACCAAAGAAATTTAAAATTGAAAAAATTTAAAAGCTAAAGTTCTGAAAATTATAAAAACCATGGTCTTATGGAAGTAACTTAAAACATATATATACATGGCAATTTAAGTGGTTTATACACTGAGTGACACAGTTGCATTTGTCTTTAAACCAACTTACAGATCTTCTATTAATGGAACTGGCATTAAAACTATTTAAAAGCTAGAATATAAATAAAAGTTGGAGGGGCTGCTCCAGGAACAGCTCAGTAAAGCAACTCACAGTAACTCAGTAGACATTTTCAAGAACACAGTTCCCCTTGAGCATCAGGGAAGTAGGCACTAACTGGGAAATAGTCCAAGTCCTGCTCTTGCAGTTGCACTGGAAGTCCATTTCTTGTTACTGCTGTGCCATACACAATGCTTTCTAAAGAATACCCCTGATTTCTCAGAAATGTGTAGAAACTGTTACGTTGTCTTTCTGAATCCCTTTAAAATAGGATAGATGTTTTCAAATGCTTCATAGATCTCTGCTCGTACTTTAGCACCTGGAAAAAGAGAAGGCATTAAATGAGTTTGTGCCTTGCACCAGATACTTAATTTTAGCTTTTAGAATGTGTATTTGAGTGCAACTCTATATAAAACCCACGTTTATCCATAATTCTCTATTTTTACAATCCTTTTTAACACATTTTGTAGAGAGCTTACATTACCAGCCCTCTCTGTCTAATCTGACACCTGCTAAAACTTTAACTGGCATCTCTGTGATGATGCTGTGTTGCAAAGGGAATTTTCACATACATAATTTCCACAGGAGACCCAACAACAAAGCACAGCCCTGTGATGGAGGTTTGTGCAGAAAGGCCTAAGTGGTGGAGCTTTATTTGGGAGTGTGACTATCAGGGGGAGGAAGGTCTGCAATGGGGAACACTGCAGGGACAGCATCCTTCTTTTGTCTGTGGGTCTTGTGGGGTTTTTCTCCATAGTAAGACACAGAAGGAGAGGAAATGAAGGGAGTAGGCTGAGCACCTGAGGCTCAGGAGGTTCTAGAGCTCAAGTATCTCTCCTTTGGCTGCTGTATCATTGAGAATGGCAGCAGCCTGCAGCCAAGCTGCCAAAGAAAAGCCAGCTCAGTCACACATCTCAGCCACAGGAAGTCTTTCAGATTTTGCCAGACAGGTCACCCACATTCTTACAGCTTTCTGGGCACCTGCATCCCTGGCTAGGGTTGATGATCACTGTTCCTTCGATGTAGCCAAGTGTTCTGTTGCTTTGTGCATTCCCATTGTTCAGGAATACAGTGCAGGTAGCTGTGTGTGCAGGGCAGTGCTGAGCTGCAGGACCCTGGGCAAGAGGCCTGAACTGCTCAATCTCTGCATAACCAAGCCCTCGAGAAAACCTGGTGTGCCTGTGTGAGTGGGGAGTCAGGCAGGGCAGCTGCTGCCTCTGCTGGAGCTGCCCACTGCAAACAGGCTTTGCTCCTGACTGTCAGGCTGGCTGCTGGGAAGTTTCCTTAGCATCACCATGGAATACTCTTAGCTCTCTTTTCACAGTACTGTCATCTCTAAAGGACAAGTACCTGGCAGCTTACATATCCCTGTGTGTTCTCTGTCATACAGTCTAAAGCTCACCTCTTGGAGTCACATACTGTATCCACTTACCAGTTAAAACCACTTTTCCAGAAACAAAAATAAGCAGAACAATTCTTGGCTTAATCATTCTGTAGATTAAGCCAGGAAACAATTCAGGCTCGTAGCTGTAAGAGAAGAGAGTGAGAGTGTTTAAAAGTGCTTGCAGACCCATATTCCACCCTATCTTCTGGCCCACTCTAGGGCTGGGCAGAGCAGGTGTAGACTCCTCTGAAATTCAGGAGGGCAGCAGGGAAGATCGTTTTGCCAGGGTCACACTGGCCAGCCTCAGTTACACCTGAGGCAGTGCAGACACATCTGTTTAGATCATTCCCCTGCAGGTTTCCCTGTAGTGCCAGGGAATAATCTAAACAGATGTCACTTTCTAACACAGTATGGGACAAGAATGAAACATAAAAGCCTTTTTTTACCTGCTGAACTGCTGGTGTGTGAGTACCAATCCTTCCAGTCTGATGGGAAATTTCACATCACAGCTGCCCACCATATTCTGAATTTTAAAATCCAAAAATTTTGCAGGAAAACCCAGTTTCTGAACAACTCTTGCATACTTCCTTGCTGCCAGTCTGGATTGCTCCTCACTGAAGTGAGAAAAGGATATCCATATTACTGCCTCAGGTTAAGTATTACTTCAAGCAAACAGCATTAAACCATAAATACCTAACTGGGGAAAAATGTCTGTGTGGAGGGAGAGGGGAGTTCATGTGCAAAATTTTTACATCCAAATTTAAATTTTCACTGTAGAACAGCCTCGAGCTACTACTGCTAGAAAATACACATTTCTGTAAAAATCTGTCAACTGGCAAGATCTTCTGCTTGATTCAGCCCAGGCATTCAAACAGGTTTAACACAACTGCACAGCCTTTCTCACAGTTGCAGAATTCAGTCTGCTTCAGGTTTGTAAACAGCTGAGGATCTGTTTGTTCCTGATGCAGAGTAAGGCAACCTGAATTTCAAGTGTCACCAGGCAGAGAAAGTGTTTCCCTGTACAGATCTATTCATTCATCTCTGCTCATTAGTTTATTCCTTCTGGATTCCTGGCAGACTTCTTCAGAGCAGAATTTCTCTCCTGCCCACCAGAGTTAAGCTTATGTTTAGTTTTCAATTCTTGTGCTTCAATGGTCATGTTAAGAACAGATCAGACTCAGGAACCACAGATTTGGAGCTCTTGTCCTGTGATGAATGAAGCTATTCAAATATAAAACCCTTCTGTTACCATTCTTACACTTTAAGCAGTTCCAATGCACAGCTGCTGAATTTTTTAAATTATTAGAATTTGCAGGTAACTGCAAAGCCAAAGAATTGAACATAATAACCTCTGCAAACCAGTTTATCAGACTGAATGAAAGCACTTCAGAAAGAGAACTACCACATCCCCATGAGTCTGGAAGCCCCTTCTATCATAATCTGTTTTCTGTAGAAATCTGAAGTAAGATTATAATGTGAAACAAGATTAGTCATACCTGCACAACTTTGATGTGTGCATACAAACAAGCATCACAGTACACCAGTTTACCTGTAAGCCTAAACATACCTTTTTGCTCCTGTGCACACCATTTTTCCAGAGCTGAATATCAGTGCAGTAGTACGTGGTTCTCTTATTCTCATAATAACAGCAGCAAAACGCTGAAGTGTGAGCAATGAGACTGTTAGTGAAATGCTGCTACACCATTACAGCAAAACTAAATCTGCACCATCTAAGGAGCAAGTTACACTGCAGTGCAAGGAAAACTAAAGTCAAACATACCTACAGACCACTCAAAGTTTATCTGAAAGGCTTAAACCATAAGCACTGAGAGGCAGAGTCAGGCAGGCAGGATATTTACCACTACATTCCTATTCATCTCTCATTACTATATATGCAACATATAAATTTGCATCAGAGCAATACAATTTTAAAAATAAAATTTTAAAAATCCCTGCATATGTGTTAAAATTTTATCTAAGTAGGATGGAAGACTATCCAAAGAAATGGACAATGTTACAATAGCAGCAAACAGAACAGCTAGAGATCAAAGTCCTGAGTAAACAGAAGTCACTTCAGCTACTCCAGTAGGACATAGCAGCCTGATTAGCTCTAGCTTCTGATTCTAAAGTAAGCACTTCCAAACATTCTTAAATTCCCTGAAGCAAGAGATAGTGGAAACTGATGTGGGCATACACACACACACAAACCCCTGTTTGTTATATTTAACTTGGACCAGCTCATCCTGCAGTCCCATGAATTGTTCTGCTGACATAACCAAGGCGGTAGCGTGGGTTACCCAGGAGCACATTTGTCAAAATATGACTTAAATAATACAGCCAAGCAACATCTTTCTCTGATAGATAAATGTACTGACTAAATGTCAGGAGTGTGTTACATAACCCTTCTATCCCTCTGCCACGGAAAACAGTGTTTCACATTGATTATTCTAGCCTACAAGTTTTACACAGCCACCTACCCCCTACCTTAGGAGCTATCAAGGCATGCTCAAATTTTTGCTGCACAAGATCTTACTCACAATTATGTAACAGCATCCCTGATATAAACTCACAGTAACAGTCATTTATCATATATGCTTGCATGCATGCTTTAACCTTTGAGAGCAGAGTTCAGGTCAACTGCAGCAAAATACTAAATGCTAAAACAAAAAAAACCCCACACACCCCGGGAAAACTGGAGCCTTCCCAAGACAAGTCAGTTCAACTATGCAACATCTAAACTTTTATTAGTGTCCAGCTACTGTTGTTGCAAAGATAACATTTTCAAGAGGAGCCACCCAAAATAAACATGAAGCAACATTATTATGTTGATTTAATGCTCCAGGTCCTTTGCTGTTGTTCAGATTTCCCAAGCCAGAAAGAAGCAATTTATTTAGAGCCCCGCTACTGTTAAGAAACAGGAGGCAACTTTGAAGTCAATATGCAAAAAATTCAATTTAATTTTGCTCCTTTTTAATGTTCCACCAAACTCAGCCATCAGAAGCAATGAGACAGCAGAAGTAGGAGGAGAACATGAGAGAAGAGAGGGGAAGAGAGACTGAAAAATAAGTAAAAGTCCTGTGACCATAAGAATTCCAGAGAAGCAGCTAGGTGGAGGAGACCACAGCAGGGCAGGAGCCCAGGATTTGAATTCTTATTTCCTTTCTCCTTGCTGGGAGATAGGGAACAAGATTTCATTATCAGACATTTCACAGTAATGTGCTAGAAGAGCTCACTGAGCACTACAAACAACATGCCCACAAGAACAGCAGCAGAGGCCAGCTCTACCACAAAAAGCTTGGCCAGGGTATTACACTGTTGGTTAGGGTTTTTCTAAATCTAACTTACAACCTGGTGCACACCACAACTACCTCAGCATAAAAATTGCTTTTTATTAACCCGAACATCCTAAGTTTATTAAGATTTCCCTTTTAACTACAGTATAAAAGTGCACACAGAGCAGGTAGGTTTTCAGTCTACTGCAGCAGCCTGCAGCCACAACCTGTGCCTTTAATATGTCTGTAATGGGATGAACTCTTCATACATTTCTCTTACCTTGGGATTATATTCAGCATTTCGGGCACGAAGTGCAATAGTTTTTAGGTCAAGTTTGCAACCAAGATTCACTGTGGATACAATATTCCTAAGGACAGATCAGAGAAATATATTAAAAAGACAATAAGGAATTCATGTGTCTTCCTCCTTTTTAACCAAGCCTAATCAAATTTGTTTCTCCAAGTGAGTTTGGATGGCATCTTTCCTACTAACAGGAACACTGAGCAGTGTTTTGGCTCAGGAACCTCCTTTTGTAGGGCAGAAGCTCCTAAGGCATAATTGCTGATTCCTCCTTATCTGTCTGCTATTATGAGAAGTGTCCCATGAGAAGAATCTCTGTTTCAGTTTGGCAGGAAAAATTACTGATGCTGAGAGCTCTCACCACAATCAGGGAAGCTGCTGGAAAAAGGAGAAAATGAGACAGTACCATCTGAAATTTTCCTTGCTATGCCCTTCGAGGAGGGTGCAGAACTAAGTGGGAATGACCCAGGAGGTAAATGCATTGCCAGGAGATGGGATGGCAGGTCTCCAGAAAGTTTAAAAAAGTTACTAGATAAAATATTCTGTTTTCTGGGAAAACCATGAAATTTGAAGGTCCTCAGTGAGAGAAAAAATAAGAAAAATGAGAAACTATTCTTTCAATTCATGGTATCAACCATTTCTCTCTGTCTCTTCCTTAAATTTCTAAAACAGTCTCTTTAAAACTGAAGTTTACTGAAAATACTTCCATACCTAAACTTAGAACTAGTTCTAGGGCTTTCTCTCTTCTCATAAGCTAAGTGTTAGCCATGCATTGGAAAAGGGAACATCCTGAACTCCTTAAGTGCAAGGAGTTAAAAACTACAATGGTGTTAAATGAAGACATACAACCTTCCACTGGTATGCTCCAAAGATTGACAAATCACTAAGAAACTGTTTATCTTACTAAGTGGTTTAGTAATGAAGCTAAGCTAAAAATAAAAGTAAAAATTACTCATATTGTAAGTACAAGTACTACAGGAGACTCATACATTCTCAGGACCTCCCTTCCCACCAAGATGCAGTCCCTAACTCCTGATCTGGCCCCAGGTCTTTGCAGGGCTGTCTGAGGAGGGCCATGGAGCACTGGCACAGGGGCACTCACTGGAGCTGTGGAACTATGCCCGAGCTCTCCGAGGCCGGCGTGGCAGGAGTGATTGGAGTCATTGGAGTCATTGGTGAGGGGTACAGAGGGGTGGTTCCTGGCAAAGGGGCTGTGGTCAGAGTCTGTGAATGGAAGAGCTGGGGGGTTTGACCAGAGGTTCCCTGCGTGGCTTGCTGTGACGTGGACTGCAGTGCTGCCTGCTGCTGCTGCTGCTGCCGCTGCTGCTCCTCCAGCATGGACAGGCTGTTGGTGCTCTGCACGGGCTGCGGGGTCAGGCCCGTGCCATAGGGCATCATGGGGCTGAAAATGGGGATTCCTGGGGTCATTGCACCCTGCAGAGGACGACACAAAACCCACACTGAGTGAGCACTCCGTTCGGCTCTGCAACACAAAGCTTTCCAGAGGAGTCTAAAAATAAATCTCTGTTAGTGGAGGTGATCTTATCAGACCTGAAGCATGCAGTAGTAATTCACTAAAAACAGAAAATCCTCAGAAATGCAGGTGTTCTACAGAATAAAGTACAACCCAAAGGAATCCAGGGACATGACATGCTTCTCACACTACCCTGCAAGCACGTCTCAGCTTTGACCCACAATTTAACTTGAAATTGTCTGAACACCACCTGTGCTCCCTGTACCCAATGCATGCATAGCCCAGCAACAATCCATTATGTACACAGCTTAAGGAGCAACCACCAAAATTAAACTAATCTTCCCAACTTGTCAGTCATGTTTCAACTTAAGAGGAACCCCACTAAGAAATCCCACATCTATTCTTACACTCCATGTATAATAAACTGCATGTTTCTTCTACTTCTAGATATAGACATCAATGGTTTCAAAATTCTGCTTTATACCAATATTACTCAATACCTAGCATAATTTTTCAGATCTGCAACAAAAAAAACATGAAGCTAGATGCAAGAAAGACAAAACATGTTCATAAAGGAAATTCAGATATTAGTTACATCTTAAATAATTTGGTTTTACCTGTGGGGAGGCTAAGCCTTGAGCGTAGGGTGGCAAACTGTTGTTCTGATCCATGATTCCAGTTATTTCTTTGGTGAGGCCAGAAGTATTTCCTTCAATTAATTTAAATAAACTTCAAATCCTAGAGGTTTTCTAACCGTTTAAAACATTCCAGCGAAGTAGCTTTTAAAGCCAAGCTGAAAGCGTTAGGAAAACATCACCTTCAGAAAAATACGTTATGAGTCTAAAACACTAACCAAAGCCTGGAAAGAAAGAAAAAATAACTTGAGGATAATATCTAAACACAAATCCCAAAGCAAACCTATCAGCTGCTGACTCAGATAAGAGACACCCACGTCCAAATCCCTGTTCGAACATTCACGCGTATGCACACACGCATGCACAATCCACAAAAATAACCTTTTTCAGGCACACTCCACAGAAACTTTGCAGTAGGATTCTGCCCCTGGCAGGCTACCTGACTCACATGGACAGGCCTCTGTCTAAACAAACTCTCCTGCACAAACAGCTCAAGCTGTTGATGCTCACTCTTCTCCATGCTTCGCTTTAGCTGCAGAAGCACTGATGTTTTTAGCATTTAATTCCCCTGATTACTAACTGACAAGCTTACTGACATACTGCTTGTAAGCCTCTTCCTGGTCATTTTAAGGCTTGGGCTCTCAACAATTATTTTTTTCTTCTATGAGAAAAGCATTGCTGCTCAAATCAGAGTACTAAAACCTCTTCCATCCAACTCCATAAAATAAAGCACCAACAGATTTCAAACTGTAATGATGTACATTTCATGAGGAAAAAAGAAATATGTGAAAACCAATTTCAAGTATACAAGCGAAACATACAATTATTTTCTTTCATTTTTTAACTATACTTCTGTTGCTGTGGTATGGAAATAAACAACAGAAGTGAAGAATTTAAATGTTATGCTAGCAATGATATAAAATACCATCCCGTTAATAGAATCCCATAGGTTTCTTAACTATTGCTGAGAAATATTCAAGGTCATTATCAGGCCAGAGGTAGGCCACCTAAAATCTGAAGACAGACTATTCAACCTATTCAACCTCTCTTTTTTTTCCTTTTTTTTTTTTACGATATGAGAGCTTAAAATTACATTAATATTTGCACTGCAGCTAAAAAGGCCTGCTTTTTTCCACCCTTGACCAGAAGATATTATCATCCTTACCCTCACCAAAGGGTAAAGGTATCAAGCAGCGCGCCCGGGTTTTACAACGCGGGTACATTAGAAGCCTAACCATTATCCTGGAAGAAACAAAGTCAACTCCTCGACAGCCGAGCTGTTCAGCAGAAGGCTGGACACCAGGCACGGCAAAGGCTGCAGCCAGGGCACCGGCTCAACGCGCCTGGCTC
>VXBS01001088.1:953681-1048277 GCA_013400255.1 Sitta europaea | reverse complement strand
CCGTGCGCACCCGCACCGGCCGGGGCCCGGCCTGCTGCGGAACAGCTCTGCGGACATGGGGCTGGCGCTCCCGGTGCGAACAGGCCGCCCGTGAGCCAGCAGAGCCCGTGGGGACAAGGCCAGTGCTGTCCGGGGGAACAGCAGAAAGAGCATTGCCAGCAGGGCGATCTGGCTCTCTACTCAGCCCTAGCGAGGCACATCTGGAGCGCTGTGTCCTCTGCTGGGCTCCTCAGGACAGGAGAGACACGGAGCTCCTGGGGCAGATGCAAAGAGGACCACAGGGATGATGAAGGGATTGGAGCATCCACTTGTGAGGAAAGCTTGAGGGACCTGGGCATGTTCAGCCTCGAGAAGAGACGGCTGAGAGGGGGCCTCATCAATGTGAATAAATATCTGAATGGAGGATGTGAAGAGAAATCATCCGGGCTCGTCTTGGTGGTGCCAAGCAATAGGACAAGAGGCAATGGGCAGCTATTGATGCACAGGCAGTTCCACCTGAATATCAGGGAGAACTTTACTGTGCAGGTGGCTGAGCACTGGAATGGGTTGCCCACAGAGGCTGTGCAGTCTCCCTCACTGGAGATGTTCAAGAACCATCTGCTCACAATCCTGTGCCGGGCGCTCTAGGGTGACCCTGCCTGAGCAGGGGGCTCGGACCAGCTGCCCCACTGCAGTCCCTTCCAGGCGCTGTGAATCTCTGGGGTCCCTGGCAGTGCCCCAGGCCCTCCCAGAGGTGTGGTTCCTCCCGCTGGAGCTGTACCGAGCTGCACCCTGCCGTGCTGCCTCCTGCAGCTCTCGCTATCATACTTGTAACATTTATTTTATTATTTGCGAAAAGCCAACACCAAAATATGTATTTATAACACGCTTGTGCCACTGAGCCTGGCACCACGGCCCACCTCGAGGACCTGGTGAGATCCCATCTGGAGAACTGTGTCCAGCTCAAGAAAGACCTGGACCTGCTGCAGCAAGTCCAGGGGAAGGCACACAAGATGCTTAGAGGGATGAAGCACCTCTCTTATGAGGAAAGGCTGAGATAATTTTGATTATTCAGCCTGGATAAGAGAAGGCTTCAGGGTGACCTACTAGAAAGGTGGAGAGGGACTTTTCACAAGAGTTTGTAGTGACAGGACAAGGGGGATTGAAACTGAAAAAGAGATGGTTTAGATTAGATATTAGGAAGTTCTTTGCTGTGAAGATGGTGCAGTATTGGCACAGGCTGCTCAGGGAAGTTGTGGACGCCCCACCCCCGAAGTGTTCAAGGCCAAGCAGGATGGAGCTCTCAGAAATTTGGCTGTAGTGAATGGAAGGTGTCCCTGCCCCTGACAGGACGAGACGATGTTTAAGGTCCCTTCCAACTCCATCCACCCGATGATTGTACGATTCCCGACTCTTGCTCTTCACGCGGTTCCAGAGGCGCTGTCCCCTGCAGAGCCGGAGCCGCCCTGCTGCCCGCCCGAGCACGAGGGGCGTGTGATGGTCTCACAGCTGCTGATGGGCCCGCGTGTGTGCAGGGCGGGCAGGGGACGGGGCAGCGCTGCCCGGGGCCCGGGCACACACCCTGGGACAGCCGGGGGGCCAGGCACACACACCTGAGACAGCCGGGGTACCCGGGCACACACACCTGAGACAGCCGGGGTACCGGGGCACACACCCTGGGACAGCCGGGGGGCCAGGCACACACACCTGAGACAGCCGGGGTACCCGGGCACACACACCTGAGACAGCCGGGGTACCGGGGCACACACCCTGGGACAGCCGGGGGGCCAGGCACACACACCTGAGACAGCCGGGGTACCCGGGCACACACACCTGAGACAGCCGGGGTACCGGGGCACACACCCTGGGACAGCCGGGGGGCCAGGCACACACACCTGAGACAGCCGGGGTACCCGGGCACACACACCTGAGACAGCCGGGGTACCGGGGCACACACCCTGGGACAGCCGGGGGGCNTCGCCGTACACCTTCAACGGAGGGTGAGGGTGAGGGTGAGGGCGGGCGGCGGCACCCTCGGCCCGGGGCCCAGCGCCGAGCGGCGTCGGGGCTGGGGCTGCCTGGCCTTACTGCCGCCTCTCCTCGGGATCAGTGCGGGTGTAGCTGCTCGGTTATCGGTGCGGGTTTCGCTCCTCGGTTATCGGTGCGGGTTTAGCTCCCCTCACGGCCTCCTCTTTGCGGGGAGAGAGCGGCAGCAGGAGGAGCTGCGCTCGGGTTTGCCTTGAGGCCTCGCAGCCTTTCAGGGTGTTCCTGCCTGTCCGTGTGGGTTTTGGAACACCCGGGCTCCCTCGGTTTCAACTGCTCTGAAAGTACGCGTCTTTCGTTCCCCGCTGGGTTGTTTCTAGTGGCTCAGGAAGGCCAGGTAGTGGTCCTGTTACTGATCGCAGGGTTGTTGGGGCTGGCGGGGAGCTCTAGGTCCAGCCCGTCTGCCAAGGCAGGGTCACCTCGGGCAGCTGACCCCGGAGCGCCCGGTGTGTTCCGAATGCACCCGGAGACTCCGCGGCTTCCCTGGGCAGGCTCTGACGCCCTCAACATGAACAGCTTCTTCCTCATGCTGAGCTGGAATTTCTTGAGTTTTAGTTCATGGCCATTGCTCTTCACCGCGTTGCTAGTGTTACCTTACTGTAACTGTTAAATGGAGGTGATGTTCCACACGCCTGAGTTGGTGACATGATCTGGCCAGGTAGGGTTTTTTTCTTGTGATGACTGCTTTTTAAAGGGCATCTCTTTGTGATGGTGATCACAAAACTAGTTGTTAGGAAGCAGTAACACCAGATTTTTAAAGGTGATGTTTTTTTAACTGTAGTGATACTGTTGCTCAGTACTTTGCCTGTTTTAGAAGGCTGAGTCATTATCAGCAATATAAAATACCTCAACCGTTGGCTCTGGTTCTTGCCTGGTGTAGAGTCTCTGTTTTGCCAAGTTTCCATAGAGTTTAAATCAGAGCAGAGGACTCCGTGCATGTATTTCCTTCAGCCTGCCTAATGCCTTCTTCCTTGGGTGTTGAGTGGGGATGTGCATAGCGGGAAACATTGTGAGGAGTAGAAGAATGCTTGACAAACATGGGTCTGGCTGTAGAATTGCTATCTAGTTTGTTTCTGTGTTGCCTAAGAAGATACTTTTGCTGAAGGTCATGATTTATCAATGCTCTTTTTTAAGGACTGTGCTGGCGATTGCTGGAGAAGACTTCTCCATCGTTGCCTCCGACACGCGTCTGAGTGAAGGCTATTCGATTCACTCCCGGGACAGTCCAAAGTGCTACAAGCTGTAAGTCCACATTTGCAAGGATTGAAAACGATGAAAAATATTTTGTATTGCTGGCCATGTCCTCTGCTTCCTGCTTTAAGCAGAATTCTTAGAAGGAAACACACAGTAACAAAGTAGATTTGGAATCGTGAGCTTTGCTGTAATGCAAGATGTGATGTCGTAAATATAGCCAGAGATCTTATTTTATGCTCTTGAAGTTAAGTGAGATCAGAACATTTTTAGCATGATACAAACCTTAACATGTTTGGGGTTTTTTTGGCTGGACAATCAGAAGATTTTTCTAACAGATCTGTTACTACATTTTAGACAGCTGGTTTTGACAGCACTAGAAAAACTGAAAATATATTTGGTGTTTTCATAATAACCTACTGTGTAAGGAATTGCATTAGTTCATGCTAAGTCTAAAATTGCAACAAAACTTTACATTTTTCAGAACAGAACAAACAGTCATTGGATGCACTGGTTTCCATGGGGACTGCCTTACCCTTACTAAAATTATTGAAGCCAGATTAAAGGTAACTGCATATCTTACTGTATTTAGAAACTTAGATGCTTAATATTCTGCTTGAGACCAATAATATGATACATTTTAAATATAACTTCTGCTGTTTTTTTTCAAGTGTTTGTATCATAATTGTTTTGCTAGTGAAAGATCTGGCAGGGAAAATTGGTGCTGTGTTCTTACTAAAAGTGACACCACAGATTTATAGAATGGAAGAGCTGGAGAGGATACTGTAAGTGAGGCAACACCTATTAATTAAAAAAATTCAAAGATAAATTAATCTTTGGCTTGTAAAGAGGCTTTACCTTTCAGACCAGCGTGTTTGTGCTAATTGTGCTGGGTAATAATTTTGCTTGGGGTCAGATTGTTCTGTAGTGAGGTTACAGAAAATGTAATGTTGATTGAATATCAGCTTTAGTGTTTGACTTCTTGGATGTGCTCTCCTCCTGGCAGATGTACAAGCATTCCAACAACAAGACCATGACTACAGGGGCTATTGCAGCAATGCTGTCCACAATCCTGTATTCTCGACGTTTCTTCCCCTACTATGTTTACAATATCATTGGTGGACTTGATGAAGAAGGTAAGACTTTAAACATAAAAAGAAAAAACAAAAAAAAAGGCTGCATTTCTGTGGGTGCATAGCTATCCCTTTACATCTCAGCTGTACTGATTGGATAAAGTTTGTGTTTCTATTCTAACAGCTGCCTTTAGGCATTATGGTACTTACACAGATCAAATACATATTATGTATCTGGCTTGTTTCCTGGTTTTTCTTATTCACTTGATTTTTCATTTCTGAAGGTCTGAAAGTCTAAAAACTATGTTATACTTATTTGATTACAAATAAAATCTCTAAAGTGAAATAATGCATACTTTAGATTGGAAAATTTTGCAATTCTTTTGCTGGATTTTTTAATTGCTTATTTAAAGTAGATGTCACCAGTAAAATTGTGTATGTTTCACTCATGCCTGTGAGTGTTGTAAAGACTATTTAATATGAAGACTTATTCCAGAGACAGGTTTCTACAAAGCTATTTCTAAATGTTAACTAACCTCTAATGAAAATCATGACTTCTGCACAGAAGCTGCAGTTTAATGTACAGCCCTTCCAAAACTGGGATCCTGTCCAGTGCTTTGGTTGAGTTGCTGAAATACTGTGTTCTCTGGCTTTGAGGAGGAGCTCAGAGGTGGTCTTGTTTGGGTGACTTTAGCCATTCCCTGCAGTTTGTTTTTACCATTAAGTTATACTGCTTTCCCAGTCTTGCTAAGACATGTCTCTGATTTGTGGGATCTGGCAGGGGATTAGTCTGCCCTGCATAATGGTAAATCTGAGATTATAAGGGTGCTGTAGCAGCTGATAAGAATCAGAGTGCAGGTTTGCTTGCATGGACTAAATTTGGGTCTAGCAGGGCTGATTTTTGATTTGGCTGGCTTTTTCAGGGCTGTTCAACTCCTGAGCTCTGCTGCCAAGGGCACTGGCCAGTTGGTTGGGTTGGGTGCAGCCTGTCTGAGCAGAGGCTGGGCTTGGCCAGGTGCTGCACTCTGGCTGGCATGGCCTGTCAGACACTGCTGCTCTAGAGCTGCTCTGTGCCTGTGTCTGATGTTGGGGCAAGCCAGTGAACCTTGCACTCCTGCTCTGGCTGCAGAGGGGAGAGAGCAGAGCATCAGCCCTGGGGCTGGCAGTGCAATGCAGGGGCACCCAGGCTGCTTCCTGGAGGGAATTCCAGACCTGTATCATTCAGGAACCATGTCTGAGGTGCTTCCTTGTGTCAGCCTTGAAACCCCTGGGGCTCTTTGTGCAGCACTATGCTCTAGCACATTCCTCTGCCTTGACTATTCTGCAGCAGCCCTTTTTCTGTGGTAAGTACTGCAGGAAACATCTGTTGAAGCATGGTTGTGGCTTAAATAAAGAAGATAACCTTGGATATTGTACCAGGCCACAGCCATAGCAAGTCTCAGTAAAAAGCATCATCTGAACACACTCAGTGTTGTTTGGTGAAGGTGTCAGTGTTGCAGCACTGCTTATCCAGACAGCTGGTTTTGTTGAAAATGCTTGTTAGTATTGAACATCTTTCTGAAATGTGATTACATGCTATTTTTTTTTCAGGGAAGGGAGCAGTTTATAGCTTTGATCCAGTGGGCTCCTATGAGAGAGACTGTTTCAAAGCAGGTGGATCAGCAAGTGCCATGTTGCAGCCTTTGCTGGATAACCAGGTAAAATAGCTTGTTGGTTTTGGTTTGGTTTGTTTCTTTCCTTATCTCAGTAAACATTTGTGACATTCAAATTAATGTAGCTTTACTTCTGGAGAATATTACTTTTGAGAGAGTTATCCAGGTAGGATCTGGTAATCTGTACATTTATAAATTATGTGGCTTTACTTTCTCAGGAGAAATGGAAGTTTTGCTTTGGGATCTGTTCAGGTTTTTAATACATCATTAATAGTGCAGTGCTTGGTTAAAGGACAGACACATTTTAATTGGGGAGTTATGTTTATTCCAGAAGTTATTTGGAGGGTTTTTTTCCTGGGTTTTGTGAGTTTTTTCTTGGCTGAGAACATAAATATTCCTGTTACTTAGAATGAAATAATACCACATTAAGAATATAGAATTAATGCATTTTATCATTTAACATACCCTTGTTTAAGTCTTCAGTTTTCTTCAACTCAGATACCATTTTTCAGAAAGAGTATTTTCACCTAAAACTGCTGGAAACTTTTTCAGCTAAATCTGTCTGTAATACTTGAAGAGTATTTTTGTATTTAGTTGAAGCTGTTAGTGATTGAATGGGAGAAAAACCAAAACATGTTTTACTCATTTTAATTTTTTGACATTGGTGTGATGTCAACACAACTTTGGTGCTTAGCAAAGTAGTAAGCATTCTTGACTTTTACCAGATGAGAAAGGAATAGAATATTTCCTTTTTTTTTTTGTTAACTTTATTAACTGAAGGAAGTATGTTCTGAAAAAAGCAAGTTGTCATAAGTAATTTTTTATTGCTTATGGGTTTTAGGAAAAACATGTGACTCTTCTCTTTACCTGTTCTGATGATTAAGTTGACATTTCTATTTATGAGCTAACTCATGCTGTTTAGAGGCCCAGATATGCTCCAATATAGATTTAGTTATGAAGTCTGGGTATCTTACTGCCTTGTGAAGAATTAGATGAGATCCAACTGTTCATTGTGATCCTGTCCATGCTGAATGAGCAGCAGGAGCTGTGCTGGCTCTGTATTGGATCTGCTTCTAGTTAATTTTCTATGAGTATCAGTATTGGCAAAGCTCTCAACTGGAAACTGTGTGGAGGAAGACTTTTTCAGCTTTGGTGTTTTTAAAATAGGCCATTTCTTCTTTTTAATTCATCTAAATCTGTTCATTCTAGTGCAGAGACTGAAACAGTTTTCATAGGTGGATAAAATGCATTTTCATCTTTCCTTAGATTGGCTTCAAGAACATGCAGAATGTGGAACACGTACCTCTGACCCTGGAAAGGGCTCTGCAGCTGGTCAAGGATGTCTTCATTTCTGCTGCTGAGAGAGATGTGTACACTGGGGATGCACTAAAGATTTGCATTATCACAAAAGATGGAATCAAAGAGCAAACTGTCCAGTTACGAAAAGACTAATTCAGTTCACGTGTAAGCAAGTTATCTGTGATGTACAATTTACCTGTGTTATGAAAACATTTGTCATATTAAATTTTTTCCTTCAACTACTGTGGTGCTGAGTATTTTCTGTCTTTGTTAGAAGTTGTGTTTTTTAAAAACCAGAACATGTTCATGTTAAGGAAGCAGCTAAAAGTTACAAGTCATTTTCCTTCATCTCATCTTAATCTATCAGACTAATTCCAATGCAAGTTTAATCCCCTTCTCACAATCCCTTATGCTGCAATATGGGGGAGTATTCAAATTTAGGTTCACAGGCTATTCTGATAATTCTTTCAGCTCAGCCTTGGTTTAATGAGTAAAGCTTTTGCTCTGTTCATGCTGCCTTCACTTCATAGCTTGCTTTTCTTTTATTCTTTATTTCTCTGCCATGCTGTGCTGACATTTGACTTAGTGTACTTATTTGCAAGGACTGTATGGGTCATCTGAAACCAGTACCAGCATGTTAGAGGGAAGAATATTAAATAAACCTTTCAGAGTTTAGTCCTGCACCTGGGCTCACCTCTGTGTGTTTCTGGTTGGGTAATGCCCAGGATTTGAAGCATTGTCCCCTTGTGGCTACTGATGGAAAATAACTTAGGAAATTCTTGAGTGTCTTTTAATGCCTGGGTCCTTTGTTAGCCCTACTGCTGCTTTTGATTCTTGGGAATTTGTATCTAGTTAGTTTGATCTGCTGTATCAAACTCCTGGAAGCTGGCTTCAGTATTAGGACATTTAGGAAAACAGAGCTGCATCATCAAGGGTGAGATCATTTTCTCTTGTCCAAGAGTCCTTTTTCAGTCTGTACCTCTTTTAAAAAGGCATACAAAATATCTCGTTGCTTCAGGTGGCATACTAATTCCTTAGAAGAATTTTGCTGACATGCTTGCCCCTGCACTGTCTCCTGTTTGGATGTGACTGGCTGACTTCAGTGCAGCACTTCGGGTGCTGTGCTTTATTCCTAGCTCTGATCTTCACCAGAGATGGCAGTCTCTGACTTCCTAGGCAGGTCGTGGGCAGCGTTTTGAACCTCGGTAAGGGAGCGGCTGGTGGTTTCGAGCAGGCTGTGCTGTGCTCGGGGTTCCCCCAGGCTTGTGCGGGCTCCTGGCCGCTGGCTGCCGGCGTGGGGCCGGCCCGGGGCGCACGGAGCATTTATTTTATTATTTATTTTATTTATATACATCTCAATGTCAGATGTATATTATGGATGAAAGGTGGGGTTTTTTTTTTAAGTCCACGACGTTTCCTAGCTTTCTTTGTGAAGATTATCATCACCTCAGGATGAAAGGTGGGGAGGCCCTGACTGCAGCTCCTCTTGGTTCCGTGCTGTACTTCCCATGTGTAAATCAGCTTAGTGTTCACCTAGCACTGTGTCTACACTGTGCCTACACTGTGTCTACACTGTGTCTACAATGTAAACGAACACTTTGTGAAGCACTTTGGGCCTCACGTTGTTACAGAACTGTCCGGGCAGGCTACAGAGGTGCAGCTGGCAGAGAATTTAACAATGCCACTTAGGGGTGCTAGAAGCCAAGGGCTGGGTTTGGCAGACCTGCTGGAACGGGGATTAGAGCCTTTAATTCAATTTTATGTAAGAGAAAGACGGGAGAGCAAAACTGTTCATGGCGAAAACCTTGCCTGGCGTGCGTCGTGTGCACCTTGGAGGGAGGGCTGGGGGTAACCGGGGGGGAGCCCCTCTGTCCAGGCAGAGCAGGCAGCTGCCTCCGCTGCAGCAGTGCTCGGGGATGCCCTAAGGTGGCAATAGCTGCTCGCGGTGCAGGATTCCCCGGGGCGGCTGGAAAGAGCCGTGCATCCTCCAGGAGCACTGCACAGCGCTCGGGGGGTTTGCTCAGGAGGTTCCCATGCCTTCTGATCTCGGCCAGACGGCTGCACAGCCTTGCTCGTGTAAGGGACTGTACCAGATCACAACCGGCCTTAAAAACGAGGTTTGTAAAGCAAAGTCTGCTTTATCGATTTTGGACCTGTTTTCAGCAATATTGGTTATGCACCAAATCCATTTTATGTACCAAAGAGGGGCTTGTTACTATGGAAGGGGGAAGTGCTTGACAGGACATAAATATTGCATATATGCTTCTAAAAGCTTAGTTCACTACATCAGTCAGGGGTGAGTTTAATTTTCTTTTAACTAAAACCAAGACTTTCTTGAGCCTAGATCATAAGATGCTTTTGTATAAACCAAATACCAAGACTGGGTGATGTTTCTCCCTTTACTGAGATATACCTGTAGCACTACACATGACTTAGTGTGATGGGAGCCAGCATCAGGCTGCTGACTAGAGAAAACCATTTAAATGGAAATTATAAAACACTATATGAAGTACACTAGTTTGAAGTGGTCCTTCTGGATCTTACTCCTTTATATTCTTAAGTATTTATGAACTCAGGGGACAAAGTTGTAATTTTCCACATTTGGTAAACCTATTTTGATACTCTGTAATCATACATCCTGGAAAGCTGCTTTGGCAATTTTTTTCTCTCTTTACCAACTAGGGATTTTACAAACCTAAACTTGAGGAAAGGTGGCAGGAGCAAGTGACGACTGATTAAAGCAGCATTCACATGAATCCTAGCAAAATAAGGTAGTCCTGCTTCTCTCCAGTCTAGCTGAAGAGAATTTTTAGGAGCACAAAGTAACTGCTGCCTTATTCAGGGTTCCTTATCGAAAGTCAGGAACCAACTTTTGAGTAGAAGGGATTTGGAAATGACAGCTTTCAAATTCCTCTTTTCTCTTTCTTTCAGCCCTTGCTTTTGTTTAGTGTGAATGTCCTTTGCTTTTAGGCCGTTGGGGCAGTCGTAAACCAGACAATAAGGCACATGGGCCTGAAGTTAACTAAGATTTGTCTCCAGATCTCTCTTCTCAAGCCAAATTCCTTCTCAGAAGGGATTTTGTCTGTGTGAGTGCAACAGAGTGAGACCAGTTTTATATTCTTTCAACACTAATATGTAGTTAGTTTAATTGTATGGACCATTTTCTGTGTACTTCCTTTTCCAAGCAATTTCAACAAAGTATTCATAATTACAAAAACATGGTTTAGCAGAAAAAACAAACAAAAAATCCTGAGTATCTTTCCTGTTAGGCTGTTCTTGGCCCCTTTCCTAACAGTTGCTGGCAAAGTTCAACTTCACTGTTCATTTCAGAGGCTCAAGTGGGGGTAGGGATGGACCTCACTGTAGCCTGCAATAATTAATATTCTTTGGCACAAGACATAGATTAAAGGGCTACTGGCAAGAGAGTAGTCACGGTACCAGGAATTTAACCAGTCCTTTGTACTTGAGCTCAAAGAACCATAAAAGGAAAGTTAAAAACCAGGATTCCCTTTTGTGCTGAGGAAAAGGAGCAAGGTGTCAAAGTTTGGGGTGTTACATAGACACTTCCCAGTTAAGTGCTATCGCCCTTCCTGAGACTTGGCTTCTCTGAGCCGTTGGTATTTCTGTTGCTTAGCTCTCTGCAGCTGCACAGGTTTGGTGATCTCCTTGATGTTCCACGAGGAGTCCCCATCCTGATTCACCAGGTGTGGTGTTTGTGACCCCCACGGTGCCTGCCCAGCGAGGGGGCTCAGCTGAGCAGGGCTGCAGCCCCTCTGGACCACTGCTCTGCTTAACCAGGCTTTGTGCAGCTGGCTGTGGTGGGCTGGGCAGCCAGGCTGCCAGGAGCTGTCATTGCTCTTTCAAGGCTCCACTCCCACCCCAGAGCCCCTGGGTGGCTCAGCCAAGCACCTCCTCTCCAGCCTGGGCAGCTGGTGGAGGCACAAGCATCTGGGGGTACCTGGCAGGTGAGAGATGCTGTAGAGTGCCTCCCCTACCAGGAGCCATCCTCAAACAACACAGTAGGAAACACACTTCTGGTTGTAGCTTGCTTATGCAGCCTTTGCAGAGAACCTCGTGCACTGAGACACCAGAAAGGCAAGAGTGGGGAATTGTCTCACACACACACCAAAACCCATGACTTGAGGTGGAGACTTTTTTTCAGGGTTTATATAAGTGTCTGTTCTGGAGAAAGCTGCATTCCAGTGTCACTGCCTTGTGCTTGATCTGAACTTTTCTTGACATGTACCCTTGAATGCAGAACAGTTAACACAATCTCCCCTTAGTCCCACAGCAAACAAACATTTTGGTGCTGCTGGTATGTGTTTGCTCGTTGTAGACAAGCCAGTCTCATTAGAACTGCATTTACAACTTTTGCCAAGCATTTTGAAACTGGTTGACATGCACAACAGCTGCCTGAGCTGGAATGGCATTCCATTCCCTGCCTCCATCTTATTAGCACAGGGGATGGCTTGATTAATGACAGTTAGATGGGATTTCTTAAAATTAAAGTTAATTCGTCTTTGGAAGGGCCATGCAGTGTGTTTTCATTCTCTGATTTAAAATAAGTCACAAAGTCTAGGGTTATGGCTTTTCTTAAAAGCCAAGAGAAGTGCTTACCCTGACCTAACCCACAAAATTTGGAGTGAAAACATTTTAAAGGGTGATGCAAAGTGTTTTCAGCTGGTACATGGCTCGATTGCAGACAAAAGCATTGCCACAGGAACCAGGGGACCTTGTTTCCCCCTCGTTTCTCCAGGCCCTCAGTGCAGAGCCTGTTGAGCTTACAGCCTTGAATAGAGACTCTTGATTCAGTGCAGGCTGTTACAGCTAAACCACTCAATGTATTTTTGTTTGGCTCTCCAGCCTTTAAAGTCAGTGGCTGTGGTGCCCTTCACCTCTGTTAAGATGCTCCTCTGTCAAAGGGACACTCTCCATCAAACACAGCCAAGCCCCAGCCAAGATGCTCTTCTCTGAGGAGCTGGGGAGTTACAGTGGCCAAAGCAGCACCTATATGCTGGCACTCACATGCCTAATTTAACCCATAAAATTCCTGGACATTTAGCAGGATGTTCTGGTGGTTTAGTTTAAGCCCAGTGTTAGCAGAAAAGCTGCACTGATACTCATCCTCTGCACAAACCTAGAGCTCTGAACTCCAATTTGTGCTCTCAGATAAATTTAATAATGCTGCCAGAAGTCATCATTGCAATGTAAATTTTAAAAGGACAATGAATCAGGCTCCTGAAGAAATCCAGATCCTCTTGACTAGTTGGCTCAGATTAAAAATAAAATGAAAAATAGACTTTTCATAAGAGAATGCACTTGCAGTGTTTCAACTAATATTTTGACCTGTACAGGTAGAGGGTTGTTTTCACTGATGTCTCCATTCAAAGCCAAAATGCATTTTGGAACTACTCCAAGAATTTACTTCCTGTCAGAGGCTACACAAATCTGCCCTTTTCTTGCACCTTTTCCTCCTCACACTCTTGCCAACAGAACACCCAACAGGCCAAGCTGTCCAACAGCAGCTAGTGGATGGTCCTTGAGTGTCCCAGTGCCCAAGATCCCAGCAGTCATGGCTCTGAACTGGAGATTAAAAGCCACCTGTTTGTTGATTTTAAGTTAATTCCTCCAGATAGTCTCACTACAGAGAAGGGGAAGTCACAGGTGGTCTGACACATTCCAGCTTTGTCTCAGAAGCTGTGGGGTGAGTTCATGAGACACAGTGTTCCATCCACATCCCAAACCCCACACCAAGCACTTGGTCAGCCAGCCTGGCTCCAGCTCCAGTGCTGGACTCCAGGACTGCTGCCTTGTAAGTGCCAATTGTGGGGTTTAATGAGACAAACCAATTAGATGGCTTGACAGACCATCACAACAGTGACGCAACCACACTCAGCCCCACTGCAGGAGCAGCAGAATTTCAAAGAGCTGCTATTAGAGAAAAGTCACAGAATAGCTGCACACAGCCCTGCAAACAACATCACCCACAGACTGCACAAGGGGAAGGGAGGTGAGAGTAAAGCAGAACAGGATTAATCCACATACTGAATTTTCCCTTTCTAACCATCAGCATGGGCACAGCTTGGGTTTCAGGTACCATCTATGAAATACAGCTGCTGTACAGAACTCTCACTGTGTTATTGGTCCAACAGAGCCTACAGAGAGGTACAGCTTGGCCTTTGCAAAAATGCACCAGTATGAAATCCCTTGAGCCAGGCAGTGAGTTACATTGTCCTACACATACCAGCTGACACAAAGGGCTATATCCACTGACCCACCTACACCCACGAGGCATTTCCTTCCTCAAAGCCAGAGAAAATTTTTATCTCTCCACCCCCTGACTTGCAGGTGTGATCCCTGCAGAGGATCAAGGGATGTGGATTTTGGAATTTTGTCTCTTCATCCTCCCTGGGGTACCAGTTTGTACATCCCCTGTTTCCCCTCCTAGTTATTCAAAGAGATATTACCCAGAGCCACCTCCTCGTGGCTGAGCCTGGCCCCATAGGCTGTTGGTGGGAAGCATCCACCAGGGACTGAGGCACCAAACTGTGGTTTCAGTCTCAGATCCAGTAACCATAACATTGCTGGAGCTACAGCACAGGCCACCACAGGCTGAAAACTCTCTGCCTGCTTTTCATGTTAGGATAAATCATTTAACACCGTGCAAAGTACCTCTGCCAGCTCTTGACAGCCTCTCAGTAAGATCCAACAGACCACAACATGTCAGAGTGGGAATTTTGCCTTAACAAGTCCAAACTGAGCTACCCCAACCCTTGTGAGCAAAGAGCAACACTTAGCATGTCTGTATTTGTTTCTGTGGGGTAAAACATTCTGTCAAGCAGCAGGTCATTAACACATAACAAGGTATTTTTCAATAAACTGCTCAGCTACAGTGGCAGTAAATGATAACCTGGTTCCTGTAGCATCAATGAAGCCAAAGGATGTGCCATCCCTGGCCACCACAGAGTCATAGCTCTGGAAATCCTGATGTGCACAGCAACAAATGATGTGCTTCAGAAAGAGGGAAGAGCAACTTGGCACAGAGTAGACAAACAAGGCAGACAAACAAACAAGGCAGAGCAACTTGGCACAGAGTAGAGAAGCAGTTCTTCAGACAGCAAGCCCACTGGAGGTGCAAGAGGTTGGCAGGGTGGGAGATACACACCCTGGAGCTGCTCTTACAGCCTTTTCACCCCAGAGGAAGGGGTGTTCCTTGGGAGTGCATCCTCTGCACGTGCCTGACAGAGCCCAGTGAGGAGCTGCTGGGCAGGGGGGTGCTGGGCAGCAGGCACAGTGCCTGCTTCCCAGGGACATGGGCTTAACAAGAGCAGACAGCTGAGGGCTGCACAACAACTGCCTCCCTTTCCACACTCCACCCAGAGCACCAGAGCCACTGACAGGTCAGACCTCTGCAGACTGATGTCAAGGGTTAAACAAAAGCCAGGCTGCAGTCAGCAGCAAAGTGAGCCTGTTTGCCAAAACGTGGATGCAGGTCTGCAGCAAGCTTCTCTTGCAGAGCACCCTGACACACTTGTCAGGAGGCAGAAAACCAAGCCAAAGCAAAGCAAACAAACAAAAAAGCAAGATAGAAGGAAAGTATTACGTGTGGCTTGCAAGGCTATTAACTACAAGATGGAAGTCTTGCATGCAGTGACTTCATGGTTAGTCCAGTCAGTGAAACTGGGAGCAGTGGGCAGCAATGCCATTTAGGAGAGAGCAAAACTGTGGTTTTCAAGATTTGCCCTGGCCACAGCTTCGATCCTTACATTCCCCACTAAAGTGACTGAAGTGTGAACTTGAGCAAACACAGAGGCACAGTGCCAAGCTCTGCTCCCTTGCTGTTTGCTGGGGCACCTGTGCAGGAGCATCACGAGCTGCCAGAAGAGCACCGGCGCTTCCCTCCCCTCTGCCCCCCAAAACCCGCCCGGGTTCGTCACAATGGCTCGAGGGGGAGTGAGGCTGGCTCTCCTCACAATAGAGAATTGCCCTATTTGTGTGTGAAGGAGAGCCCTCGCATCTGTAAGGGCTGAGACAAGCACACAGATAGGCAGAAATCAATAAGCTGGCGGATCAGAGGGCCCGGCGGAGGAGCCGCTCCTTGCACACGCACAGGGGCCGAACATCTGTCAGGCAAACAAAAAGCAACCCAAGCGGAACAAAAGAGAGGATTATTTTAACTCAAGTTCTTCTTCAGTCTCAGCAGGCAACGTCCAAGCCGTGCTCGCATTCAGACACTGAGGCCTTATGGAGTACGGGCTGTCCGGGAAATGCCAAACGCTGTTACCAGCAGACAAAAGAGGGGGAAAAGAAAAAAAAAAAAATAGATATGGAAAATTCAGAATGTGTTGTTGAGTGCGATTGAGCAGGGAGAAGGTGGAGGGGCTCCAATCAGGGGGCAGAGGGCAGGGAGGGGAGGGGGACAGAGTGACGATGCAATGAAGAAAGTGATGACAAATCTCCACAGCAGCACTTGAAAACAAAGCTGATCATATCAAATCTGCCAGAGAAGCATAAAATATTGTCACACAGCTATGGATTGACAAGCACTGAGGCTGCAGCCCCAGCTCCCTCCCTCGTGTGAAAGGGCAGGCTGGCTGCAGCCCTTCTGCCTGTGCAGATGAGCCCAGGGGCAGAGGCAGAGCTGGCCCCACGGCCACTGCCCTCCTCACCTGGGAGAAGCCCAGCTTTGAGCACGAGCCCTTGGCCTTTCTGGGGCAGCAAAGGATTTAGGAGAAGGCCAGAAACAAGTTGCCATGCCTGTGCCTTGTGCCTGGTGTTAGCCAGTGTACACGGTTCCTTCGCACGTTGGTTTCTTCAGCTCTCTCTTCTAATCTAAATGTGTAGTACATGTGCTACAAATAAGTGCAAAACAGTGAATTCAAGCTAAAACAGACCTAATAAAATCAGATTTGGGCTTAAAATGCCAGAAACCTTTATCCTTTCTGAAAGAGAGGAGATCATATCATAGCTGAGAATGCTGCTGCTCTGTGCCCTTATGCTGCTGTTGGCTTGGTGCATTTTTGAACTGAAGTATTATTAGGGAAAAAAACCTTCTAGGTTTTGGATTTCCTTCACCTGTTTCACAGTATGTAAGCTGCCTTTGCTGCTGAAAGCAGAAGCTGTTCTGGAGAAAGGTGGACTTGCTCAGTTGAAGATTCTGAAGCTGCAGTTCTGTGGTCTGGGATGCACCCACCATTAAATACTAGCCCACAGCATCCCACAAAACAGATAAAACAGCCTTAAAAGTGACTTGCCATTGAAGACATGCATAGTTAATGGCATTTTAGGAAGCATCACCATTCAAGAAATAAAACTTAGGCAGTTTGAGGATGATAGACTGGTCAATCAGAGTTTTGTGGGATGTACAGATATATTAACTTTTCTCCGAGGTAGGAAAGAGACAGAAAAGTATTTTTATTAAATGTATTCAGTGTGCGTGGGAAGCCTCCTGCAAGGAATAAAACATCCTTTGAGTCTATGTCGTGGTAGAGTGGTACTGAAAAACAGAAGGGGTGAAGGAATTGTGAACAGCTGGTGAGTGGCAGTCCTATACCAAAAGAATGAAGTGTGGAGGAGGGGAGAAAGCAATTAAAAACCCCAAAACAACAACAAAAAAAAAGAGCTAAAATCCTAACGACAGTAAAATAAAACCCAAACAGAAAAACAAAACTGAAGTGTTGGGAGTGTGCTGTCAAACACCAGCTTCCCATGGATTGTAAGAGCAACAGAAGCCATTGTCCTCTGCTGAGGATGGGAAGCATAAAAACTAAAGTGGGCTGGGACCATAGCTGCTGTGTGCTCTCAATCACATTTCTCAACTAAGCCCAACATAACTCTGCCTCTTCAATGTGCTGGGTGCTCCACAAGGACGAGTGCCCCCCTGCCTAGCAGGGCAGACGGTCCCTGAGCACCCACCTTCCTTGAAAAGAGTGAAATAAAAATAAAACAAAGAAATCCCGCCAGTCAGAATGTAATTACTTCATTAAGGCTCTCAGGTGAGAAAGAAATAATCGCTCCTGGGGCAGGGACCGGCGGCAGCTCCGGGGAGTGGCTGTGCCGGGGAGCGGGCAGAAGGCAGCACACGGCTGGAACAGCTGGCACAGCTGGCACAGCTGGCACACGGCTGGAACACGACTGGAACAGCTGGCACAGCTGGCACACGGCTGGCACACGACTGGAACACGGCTGGCACACGACTGGAACACGGCTGGAACAGCTGGAACACGACTGGCACACGGCTGGCACAGCTGGCACACAGCTGGCACACAGCTGGAACACAGCTGGAACACGGCTGGAACACGGCTGGAACACGGCTGGCACACAGCCCTGCCCCGGGCTCCTGAGCGCACAGCTGGCACACAGCTGGCACACGGCTGGAACAGCTGGCACACAGCTGGAACACGGCTGGAACACGACTGGCACACGGCTGGAACACGGCTGGCACACAGCCCTGCCCCGGGCTCCTGAGCACACAGCTGGCACACGGCCCTGCCCCGGGCTCCTGAGCACACAGCTGGCACACAGCCCTGCCCCGAGCTCCTGAGCGCACAGCTGGCACAGCTGGCACACAGCTGGCACACGGCCCTGCCCCTCCCAGCTGCGCTCCTTCCCGACAGCAGCCCGGCAGAGGTTCATGCCCAGCCCCAGGCGGTGTGCGCTGCCTTTCCTGGCAAGCCGTGCCCGCGGCGCAGCATTGCACAAATTTGTCCTTGCGTGCTTCCACCTGGCCGGGCACGGTTTCAGGATTTTGGCACTGGCTGCACCAGGGCACAGCGCAGCGCTGCCTGCCCCGGCAGAGCTGGGAGATGGGGAAACGCTGCCCCAGGATGCTGAAAAACACCGGGCATCCTGGGGAAAGGCGAGGCTGAGCACTCAGACTCTAGCTGGGTGAAACACTGCCCCAGGATGCTGAAAAGCAGAGGGGATTTTTGGGAAAAGCAGGGCTAAGCACAGACTCCAGCTGAGAACAGCAGTGGTGTGTAACGTTGTGACAGACACGGGCAACAAGGGGAAAGTTTTTCCCCACTTTGCACAGTGAAAATATTAATGGACTTCACCTGAAACAGTGAGACAGTAAGGTCAGAACAAACAGAGAGGGTTATCTCTTCCTGTATAGTATCAACTATAAACAGAAAGAGAGAAAGCTAGATAAGAATGGTCTATAAGTGCAATTCAACACAAAGACATGGATACAAGATGAACTCAGAAATTCTTCAATCACAGAATGCCAGATCCCAGGAGGATACACAGGAAGAATTGTCTCCCTTTGCTAGCACTGTTCTTACACAGTTCTCCTGAACACTGTTGGAGGCTGGAAAGGCCTTTACTGAACACAAGTCTTGTTTTCTTTGATTTTTCATTTCTCCTTTTAAACTTGACATACTTAGTGATTAAAAAAGAACCTGTCCTTGAAATAAATACATTCAAATCACATGTCTCCAAAGTCCTGTATTAACCCTACTGCCACATGTTTTTACATTTAATATTTTTAAACCTTGAAAAAGGCTTCTGCTCAGGGATAGGCTCATCTTTTTCAGGGTGTGATTGACAGGGGTCTATTTCAAAATACCTCCCATTAAGGGAGAAAAAAAAAAAAAGAAAAGAAAACTACCTTAATGGTGAAGCAGGGAATGACAGCAGCAGACAAAAGGTCGTTGCCTCTTTGTTCTTGAAATCTGAAGAAAATACACAGAACTCCATTGTATGACTTTTTCATGCACAACATTGTCTCCCTTGACCCCATGCACATCTGCAGCCTGAAGTCCTCTGTTATCTCTGGATAACAGCTGTTGCATCACTGATTATTCATCAGTTCCACTTCAGTCTGCCTAAGGTGCTGTGAAAAGACCACAAGTTGCTGAGTTTACTAAGTGAATTCAAGATAAAACCTAAAATTGCTGGGAAAAAAATAGGAATAACAATGGATAACTCTTACTGGACATTTTGTTTGGTTGTCTGTAGCACATAGGCCTATACTTCAACTTATTGGAATGGAAGGATCTTTTAAAAACCTCATAGAATCTGCTAATTTTCTCACCTAATTCCTTTATACTTTTCATTTGGCTTTGGAGAGTGAAATACAAGGGCAGTCAGTACAGGAGAATCGAGCAAGCCCTTCAGTTATGTGATGTGCAGAAGCAGAATCTGCAGAGCATTAATTAGTGAGGATTTCCAGTTAAAAGAAGGGGGACAAAGAGGTATGAGCACAACCCAAGCCCTTGGAATGCAAATACTCCTTGATCTTTATTTGGGGCAGAGGAAGTAATTTCTCTCCTGCCCTCTCACACTTGCTGTAGAGGCCACAATTCAGTATGCACCTCCTCCCCAGGTAATTCATCTTCTGGGCTCTTCCATCACCACCACCCCCAATCATTTTCCACCCCTGCCACTCCCCAGTTACCAGTGCTCATATTCCCACATGGGTGCTAAATCCCATCAGTTTTTCTGTCCAAAGGATAAGGATGGGAGAGGATTTCTTTGATCTCTGAGACTCTTTCATGGGTCATTTGAGAGGTGAGGATAGAAGAAGGTGAAGATTTCCAGTTTATCAGCAAGGCATTGATGGCCACCAGATTGCTGGGAATATAATAGTGGATATTCCTGAAAAAAAAAAAGAAAAAAAAAGTTGCTTTGCAGCCCAACACTAAGTTGTTTCTGAGCTCCTGGTGTGAATTCAGGGGGTGCAGGGGCTGACCCTAAGCAGGTGGCTCTGCAGTGACATGCAGCCTCCAGTTACTCCCTTACAAGTAAGGTGCACAGCTCCTGTCACTGAAATATCTGCACACTAAACACGGGAGCTCAGATTAGTGTTATGGAGTCCTCAATGTTCTAGGCACATTACCAGGAATATAAACCCACCTTGCAGACTATAAACCAGAGAAAACACTTTCTGCAGGAGCCCCAGAGGAGGTGTTGGCTCCCAGGTGGCCCCAAGTCTGGCACTGGTGGCTCCTTTGCCTTGTGGCCATCAGCAGAGCAGAATGTTTGGAAGTCACCAGTGTGTGACCCTGCAAACACAGAGGTGCAGCACACACACAAGTGCTGCAGGTAGCTGCAGCTTGTCTGTGGGGGTTATGAGTTCTGCAGCTCAGGTACAGGATGTCAACACCTAAGACTACTCAGGTGATACTCTGCATCCTTATACAGAGGGACTGAGCCAAAGTACACATTCCACCTTTGTTCTAAATTCCCTAATTTGATTGCAAAATGACTTTTTTTCGTGCTCTCAACTTGTCTTTTGTCTCCTCCGGTTCATCTGCATCACATCCCTTGCAATTATATCACACTCCCTTTGTCCCTATGCCAAGAATTTGCCAAGGACTTGCAAAATCCTCATTCCTGATTGTTTACCTGTTTGGTACAGCATTTCTGCCTTTCTTCAGAAAGCAGTTCTGCCATAGCCTCCTTCTGTTGGGCAAAATTATGCAAATTGCATAGATTAAATTGCTGTATAATGGTTGATCAGCTTTTCCTTATTGTTTGCCATTTGCTACACAGGATTTGCGTGCATTTAAGAGTTTTATGTGTTTAATAGTTATTTAAGAGGCTTAGCATAGCTAATACCTTCAAGCAGCTCTGCCCCTGCAGGCTGGAGAGAAGGAAAAGCTACCTCTGGCATCAGTGGCTTTGACTGGAGGAGTTTTAAAAATTGTTTTAAAAACTTGATGGTTTGTGGTGAAGTTGTGGTGAAGGTGCTGAAGAGGAGATGCAGTGGCTGCTGGCATTGTTTGGAGAGAGTGCTGCTGTTTAGCAAAGCTCTCTTCTCTCTCTCTGTGATAAAAGGAGCTACCAAGCAGACCCAGCCCCTGCTGGAGGAAGGGGTCCAGCAGGGTGTGGGTCTCCAAATTCCACGTTTCCATCCCAGCCTGTTTCCACTCCTGTCCATGCAAATGCTTGGATTCACTTTGGCACCAGCACAGGCTCGATGCTGCCTGCAGGAGAACACAGAGGCATTTCCTCTCCCTTGCCAGACCCTGCTCTAGTTAACATTTTGCCAGAGCATTAATCATATCCCCAACCCCACGCGCCCCTGGGCAGGCTCTCCCTCCCCGCTGCCCAGCCCCATTCCTTGACAGACAGACTTCCATCTCTCTCCCACTCCTTCCACATCCCTGCTCCTTCCCAGAGCTGCAGCCCCCGGGCAGGAGCCAGGAGTGCTATGCTGCCCTCCGGGCACGCAGGGCAGGCACTCGGCAAAGCGCGCACAGCCCGGGCAGCACCTGCGCCTTTTCTGCCAGCAATTAACTGAAGAAGTCAGGTTCGGTTTTCTTAAACAAATTAGCCTCTTACTATTGAGTTATATACACCGTTGAGAAAACAGAGAGTAAAGTAAATAGGTCCTTGAAAGGCAGCCCTTCTCCCACGCAGCCCCGAGAGTCCTGCTCACACATTTGCCCACTGCAAACAGATGGGCCATTTTCTTGTGTCTCTATTAGGTAATAGGCTCAAGCTGTGAACAAATAAAGCCGAAAACATCCAATATGCCAATGTGTTAATTTTGCCTTCCTGTAGGTGTCCCTGTCGATTGCAGAATAGAGGCAGCCCCAACTTTTTAATTTCTTTTTTCTTTTTTTTTTTTCCCAACAAAGACAAGTTATAACCTTTTTCCTGGGCAAAATAAATTCTGAGAATTTTTCACAATAACAGATAAATAAAAGTTGTTGAATAAGCCATACGTGACAAACAACAAAACTAACTCTCCCAACTTGATGGTCTGTCTGTGGCTGTGTTATTTATTTAGATAGCTGCACTCTCCATTAACGTGTACATCTCTACACACATTCTTTACCAGCCCAAAGATTTAACGAGAAGCCCAGAACCATTGTGCCCAATGTGCCTGTGAGTACACAGGGCCCAGATTAACGTTTGTCATTTGCATGGGGTGCATGGACACTGGGGAACAGCTCAGGATCCACAGACCCTGAAAACCAGTCACACGGGTGAATTGTTCATCAGTGCTTTTATGCACACACTATCTCCGTGCCTGCACTGGAATTGCCAGGGAAGAAAATAGAAAATAAGAACTCCTAAAGAGGTCTAGATATTCACTTTAAAAAGTCCCAAAAAGTCAATATTCTTTTCCAAGGTACTCAGTCCAGTTCTGCACTTTTACTTATTTTGCCTAGACAGTTTTTCTCCTTGCAGAGTCGAATTCTTCAGCCCGAGGAGGAGCAAGTGCTGAGTGCCACAGGGATTTGTGTACTTCCCAACACAAATTCAACAGTTCTTAATGCACTCAGGCCTGAACCCAAGAGATATAAAGGTGCTTCTCTTTCTTTAAAGCTTAACCTGATTAGAGTCACTCCTATGACTCTTAATTTACCACTATCAAACTGCCTCTCCTATTGTTATAACCCTTCTTTCTTTCACGAGGGCTCTTTGGAAGCTTTTCACATACTTGTTAAATGCTCTTGGTCACAAAGCCTGCTCAAAGTTCCCTTGATCATGTCATTGCTATGGTGTAAAATTGAATTACTTTTACAATGCGTGCTGTACCCTGGCAAAGGGAAGCCTTTCCCACAGTAAACAGAGGTGGAAGGCCTCGAAAATAAATGAATAAGGGAGGACCAAAAAAAAGTGAATTTTCATCAAAAGGGGGAAAATATCTTTTTCTTGAAATGCAGGGAAGGCAAGCTCAAAGAGCTCTTTAGTGAGTGTCTGCCAGACACATTATATCACTGTTTCAAAAGAGAAATGGACTGCTGGGGAAGGGTTAATACGACTGAAAAGTAAAACATTTAAAGCTTGTCTGATTGGATTTTTTGTGGTGGATATAGACAACATCTTTTCTCCCAATAAGAATCAAGAACCTGAACTGCGTTTTTGTTTCAGAAAACGGCTGTGGGATATTGTAGGGCTGTCGATCACAGAGTTGGTTCTCATCCTTACTTCTGTCATTTTTTATAGGATTGGACATCAAATGAACGAGGTTATCCAAACCAGAAATAAGTATTAAAACTAGGCAAGCCTACACTGAGAGCATACTCCCCCTACCTCCAAAAAACCCCTCACACACATCCCTTCCTGGAAAATCAGCCAGGCTTTGTCACTCGTACTGCATCACCTAGGTGAAGGGTTTTGGTCAGCTCTGCCTGCTCCAGGTTCTCCTTGCCCTGTACAGCAGCAGTTCCAGGCTGGCAGCCCACTGCATCTCTGTGCAGAGAGCAGAGCCCAGGAAGGGGAGGAGAGCCCCTGGAAGGGGAGCAGAGCCCCGGGAAGGAGAGCAGAGCCCCTGGGAGGAGAGCTCCTGGGAGGAGAGCAGAGTTCCTGGGAGGAGAGCAGAGCCCCTGAAGGGGAGCAGAGCCCATGGAAGGAGAACAGAGCCCCTGGGAGGGGAGCAGAGCCCCTGGGAGGGGAGCAGAGCCCCTGGGAGGGGAGCAGAGCCCCGGAAGGGGAGCAGAGCCCATGGAAGGAGAGCAGAGTTCCTGAAGGAGAGGAGAGCTCCTGGGAGGAGAGCAGAGCCCCTGAAAGGGGAGCAGAGCCCCTGGGAGGAGAGCAGAGCCCCTGGAAGGAGAGCAGAGCCCCTGAAGGAGACCAGAGCCCATGGAAGGAGGGCAGAGCCCCTGAAGGGGAGCAGAGCTCCTGAAAGGGGAGCAGAGCCCCTGGGAGGAGAGCAGAGCCCCTGGAAGGAGAGCAGAGCCCCGGAAGGGGAGCAGAGCCCATGGAAGGAGAGCAGAGTCCCTGAAGGAGAGGAGAGCTCCTGGGAGGAGAGCAGAGCCCCTGGAAGGAGAGCAGAGCCCCGGAAGGGGAGCAGAGCCCATGGAAGGAGAGCAGAGTCCCTGAAGGAGAGGAGAGCTCCTGGGAGGAGAGCAGAGCCCCTGGAAGGAGAGCAGAGCCCCGGAAGGGGAGCAGAGCCCATGGAAGGAGAGCAGAACCCCTGGAAGGAGGGCAGAGCTCTCCTGGGGCAGCTCCGGGCTGCGGCTCTGTCCCCAAGGGTGAAACCCCCGCAGCAAACAGGGGACACGGCTGGAGTCCAGCACAGCCCCCAGTGACCCCACTGATCTCTGCTTCGCCTGTGAGAGCACTCAGGCTCCTTTCCTTTCCGCTCTGGTTTTGGTGCCCGAGCTGTTCAGTGCTGTGCCCCTGCGATGCTCGCAGCCCCCTGCCCTCCACCCTCAGGCTCTCACAAGCTCGGCAGCGCGTTCAGCCTGCAGCCAGCAGGAGCTGGTGGCCAGGGCTGCAGCAGTCATGGCCCAGCCCCAGCTGCTGAGGGTCTATATGCACCCATTTTTATCTTTGGCAGCTCAGCCCCAGGAGCCCGGAAAGCCCACGGCAGTGCCGAGTGGCTTCAGCCCTGCAGCCCCCTTCCCCAGGTGGGGTCCTTGCAGCTCTGTATTCTGCTAAAAACACGCTTTTGGGAGAGCTGGGCCCTGCCAGGAGCATTTCCTTGTGCTGTTATCGTGGAAGGGGTTTGTGTGCCTGCCCTGTGCTGCACATCTGGGCAGCTGTGACCCCTCTGCCGCTCAAAGGGATTGCCGGTTGGCCAAGCAGCAAGGAGAACAATGGCAGCAACACCCTTTTGACTTGCAGGGTTTTCATCTTTCTTTGGCTTCCCCTGGGTCTCCCCGGGCAGGCTGTGAACGCCGGAGTGTCGCCACTTGCACTGAGAGCCTTTGCAGGTGATGGGCGAAGCTTCTTCACACCGGCCCGAGAGGAACCCCCGCAGGAAGTCACTCCTTTCAGACCTCTTTAGAAATGTGTGATAATCTTATAGTGCAGCAACACTTTCTCCCTCTCTCTCCCTGCCTCTAATTTCTCTTAAACAAGGCTGTGTTAGTCTCTACGTTTTGATGCTGCTGCTGACACAGCTCTCCTTTCTTTAAATTTGTTTGCTTCACACCTCACTGCTCAGTGCTTTGAGGATAGGTTTATGCATTCAGTCTACACCTAGCCTGCTGGGTTGCACTCTCCATGATGCTTTTTTTCCCACATGCTTTGGAAAAGACACATTTGGTGATAGATATGCAGGCCTTTTTGTGTTCTCTTTCTTTTTTTTTTTTTTTCTTTGCCCTTTTGCTTTGCCTTCCATTTAAGTGTTGGCCCATATTTAAAATTTGCATGTATGAATCACATTCCTCCTATTCTTACTGTGTTCAGATCAAGTCAGGGTTTTTTTTCTTAACACAACCAGCTTTCATTATGTACCATAATTCTGAAGTTTTCCAGGAAAGGGAAGCCCGAGGTTCAAGACCCTCTCTGGAGTCAATAGCAATTGGAATGTGAATCCACATCCCATAGGAAGACACTGTCAAAATAATGTTTGTTCTATGCATGTATTTGTTTCAATTACCAATCCACCAAATAACATTTGAAAGATTGTTTTATCTTGATGTGCAATAAAGTTGAAGAGTTTGAGAAGAATTTCCTGGCCAGCTCTATTTATGTCACTGTAGTCTCTGAGTTTCTCTGAGAGGTTGAGGAATTTGCTCATGCAATTCAGCTAACAAGGCAGCAACTTGAGTTTCAATTTGGGAAACAACGACACAGAGGACAGGTTAATATCCCCGGGGTCGTGCTCCAAACTGGAATGTGCTCTGCCACGAGACTGACTGGGAGCTTGTCACCCCAGGCACCCCTTGTGCCCTGACCATGCTCAGCAGCAGCCTGGGAGAGGAGAGGTGCAGGCTCAGCACCCAGGCTTTGGCTGGGCTGCACTCAGAGCTGCTCCTCAGTTGGCTGCAGAGGAGAGGCAGCTCAGGAGGGAACAGTGTGTGTGTGGCTAAAGCATCCCCTCTGGGAGCTGCAGGGGACACCTCTGCTCACTCCTGTAAAACACAGTGAGCAGCTCAGATTAGGTTTGAAGCGTCCCTCTGGGAACAGGAGATAAGGTCCCCCTGGCTTACTTAGGGAAAGACAAATTATGTGCAGTGAAAGGCCTGGAGGGAAGGAGGGGAATCCATAATGAGAAAGACAATCCAGCCAGTATTGCCCCGACCCTGCAGAAGAGAAAGGGGGCAGCGACCAAAGCCCTGATCTAGATTAGATCCTGAGGTCTGGTTGAAGCTTCAATAAGATCATCTTCAAAGCTTAAGTCCTGATTTCAGTACTTGTTTTCTCATCTCTGGTTTGAGGACACTGCTTCAGGCACACCTTGAGTACAAAATAGTGTGAAATTCAAAGTGATAAAATAAACAGATAGAAATAAGTCATTTGGGAGATGAGAACTTTAACCAACATTGAATGAAATTATACAGAAATTCCAAGATCAGTCAAGTAGGGTATCTTAACATATTTTATTATGGTTAAATGCCTGTCAGCATGGGCCTTTCCAGCAAGTGTCTTTTGATGCATTAGGAAGAATCAGCAACAGAGCAGCTCTCGTGGCTCCTTGAAAAACTCTTGATTTTTAAAAACTTAAGTAAGAGTTGGATTTCTGCCTGAAATCCTGTATCAAAGATTGTCTCTCCCAGGGTGGAACTCTGTGTTCAAACATGTGCACATCTTTGCTATATCCAAGCCCTTTATTGTTATGGATTATTCTTTTTAGAGGTCCCTGAGGACTTTTAAGTAATTTTCTCATAATTAGGGGTACATGGTGAAGCATGCACACACAGAATGGAAGTGTTCCTCACACTGCATTATCTGGCACACTCCTTCTCAGGGGTGGCTGGTTTGGGCTGTAGGGTTTTTCTAGTCAGTGTTTGTAGAGTTTGTCTTACATCAAAAGGGAACCAAGAGAAAAGGGAACAAAATCTTGGACCCATTCTCTTTCCTCTGCCAGAACTGTGAAATAGGTTCCCAAGAAAGGGAACAAGAATGAGAGCAGGTCAAATTATGCAGCGTCGGTCTATAAGTGCTCTGGGAAGGGTTACCAGGGCATTTCCATTATTTGCTGTGGTTGTTCAGTGGCTGTGACATTTAGAGGGTACTTTGAAGAAAATAGCCCGGCTGGTAAATGACAGCAGAGAAAGGGGAAGGCAAGCAAATGGAGAGGAGGGGAGTTCACAGAGATTTCCTGACAAGATGAAAGGGGAAAGAAAACTCACTGAGTTCTTATTCAAAAACCATTTTGGTGGCCTCCGTTTGAATGAGAGAACTGTTTCTTAGCACGCTTAACAACTGCTTGGTCCTGTCCAGGAGTACACTTCACCAAATGTCTGCTGTGTTTAACACCACGGTCAGCTTTGTAACGTGTGAGGAGAATTATTTTTACAGCTGAGCTTCTTCAGACAGTCTTCATGTGTGTAAATCCTGATGGGTTTTAACACACCTCTGCTGCACTAGAGAGAGAAGTGCTGGTTTCATCAGGATTTATAAGGTACACAGCAGTATTAACACCTGATGTTTAAGCCAAATGAAAAGCAGCCTGAGAAGCTGGTGTCCTCCACGGTGAACCCAGAGTGTGCTTGAGTTGAGACAGACGTGATGGCAGCACTTTCCCTGCTGATTCTCAGCAGTTTTGGTCATGTAACACCCAAACCCTTACACTTACAAACCCTTACATTGTCTAATGATAATGATAATGATAATTGATGCTAGTGATAAGAAATCCTCTGGTCTTTGCTTATAACAAGAAGCCAGCAGTGAAAAGCTTTGGCTTTTGCTGAAGCGATGGTGAAATGGGCAGTGAATTTGAAGGAAAAGAGCCCCAAGCCCTTCAGCAGTGTCTCCAGGATAACCTGGGCTCCTCTGTTCTCCTTGCAGCCTCTTGGTTCCTGTGGAGCTCTGCAGGCAGCCATCAATACACTGGAGGTCACAATTCCTAACCTGCCCTGTTGGCTTCCCGGCAGGATTTAGTGGCTGCCTGCTCCGGGTGATCTCATTTCCATGTGTATGGGCTGAGGTGAGAGCAGGGCCATTTCAAAGCCTCGGAAATGAACCTCCAGCACTGGGGTGCTGAGGGAGGACAGGGGAATCAGCATGAGAATGTTATCCTAACACCTTGGCAAGAATGAGAGCCCTCACACAAATGTTTATTCAGAGTCAGAGGGATGGCCCTGCTGCAAAAATAAAATGCTGGCAGCATTTTATTTTTCACTCTTAGAAGTGTGAAAGGGGGACGGGTAAAGAAATTTATGACTTGTAATTTTCCCTCTGAGACCTACAAGATGCTACAGAGTCATGGAAAAGCAAAAGGCTTTTAAGATGTGAGAGGGAATTCACTGCCCAGGGTGAGCTTAACCTGCAGCTTGTTCTTCTGACTGTGCTTGGAAAGAATTCAGGCATAAAGTTGATGTCAGCAGAAGATGGATCAGAGAAGAGCAATGAGATTTTGCCCAAGTCATGGTTTTCAAAATCCAAAATTTCAAAATTTTGTGCTCAGATGACACAGTAGACTGTTTTCTAATCAATATAGGATGTATTTTCACTTAATGGAGTCCAAAGCTTTTGGTATGGTGTTTTGTCCCATTGATGGTGACACTTAATCTTCCTTATCTGGGAGAGCAACAGGTCCCAGAGACTTCTAGAGAACCAAGAGAGCTCCTGGATACTGCAGAAAGTCCTCTCTCCCTCTACTCTGGTATAAGGCTAGGAAAACAATCTTGTTTCATCCCAAAGCCACCTGAGCTGCCCATTTCTAATAGCCAAAGGAAAAGCAGCACTTCCCAAGAACAGATTCAGGTCTCAAGTGAGCTGAACAACCTCTGCAAGAGGCTGGCTTTCCCCTGGCTTGAGCAGAAGCAAAGGAACCATGAGCTGACTGGAGTAATACCCTTCAGAGAACCAAGGCACCAGCAGCAAGCCACCAGGCTTCTCGTTTGTGTCAGACTCCTTTTACAGTCAGAGACACAAGAAGCACAGCCAGGTGCCTGGAGCAGAATATTTTCCCACATATTTTAGGAGGGGCTCAAGTGCCCTCTGCAAATACTTGCTGTGTCCTGGCCTGGCAAGTGAAGAAAGACAGACCACCAGTTTGGCTCTGCAGCTTTCAGCCAGCCAGTGCTGGATGAGCCCTGGGGTATCAGAGGTTAGATGCCTCCAGTTAGTTGATGGGAATCTGGTCAAAACACCTTTGTCAGCCTCAGAGAGGAGCTTCACATTTTCGGAACTGAAACCCTTTTAAAATGAGTCAGGAAAAAACAGCAGAGATAAATTCATGTTGCAGGCTACTTCTCGGACACTAATGTCTTTAAATTGAATCATCTTCAGCTATGTGACAGCAAAACAAGAGCAAGCAGAACCAGCTGCAGTGATTTTTGCTGAGGGAAGAAGCCTTACAGCCTGGGCTGAGATCTTGCACACAGCCTGGTCACTCTGGCTAGTGCTCATCTCACCAGCAGCTTGGAAGGTCAGATGATAAGCTTGCACATCCACAGGGAATTTTCTGCAACAGCCACAGCATATGTTATTGTCAGTGATCCAACCTCTAACTCCTATCAAGGCATTTCAATTCCCATATAACTGAAGACTGAGCACGGCTGGCTACTGCTTTTGGGGGTAGTAAAACCCTTTGGAAAATTGAGGTTGGAGATTTAAAACACTCAGATAATTATAATTAGACTCAGGACACTCTGAGTTTTGTGCCTGACTGGAAGAATCGTGCAAACAACTGACAGTGAACCAAAGGAGCATTGCACATTCTTTGCAATGTTACAAAGAAACGTTGCTGATTTCCTTGTAAATGATCAGGCTCAGCCCATATCTGAAATAGTTTCAGATGATCTGATCTGGTGCAGCAAATCCCACTTTGTTTTGATTTCAGCCCCTTTTTCTTCCAGCAGCAATAGTTAATGTTTGATATGTAGGGCACAGGGATAATTATCACCACATCTGTTTTCTCTGTTACAGACTGCATTTTTAGCCATGTAATCACTTACAATTGGATGGAGGATTCTCAGAATATGTTTATCAAAGACAAGTATTGAGAGGCATCTGTTTCATTTAGTCTGGAAAGAAAGAAAAAAAAAGAAAAGTCAAAATTGAATACTTACCCTCGAGCAATGCTGAAATTATACTACACACTAAAGTCCAAGCTACTGCTCTATTAAATCAACTTTTAATGCCTCCTTGTTAAATCTATGAACCTTTCCTGCTCCAGACATGCCCAGATTTCATGAGCAGCTTTGCCAATACTAGGAAGCATCTGATGGTAACCAAGAATAGAAGGCAGCAAAATTTAATTCCCAGAGTCAAACCAGCCTGTATTTTCCACTGTTATAATAAGCAAACTCTAATTAAATGTACTAAGCAAAGGCCTGGCTTGCAGAAGATCTGCACAGACTGTAAAAGCTCTGAAGGGCAGGACATGCTTTATTTGACAGCTTCTGCTAGAGAAAATAAAAATAAATACTTACAAGGAACATTCACATAACCCCTTGCTCACTTCAGGGTCTGTGGTTTGCAGATCATTGCAGACAAACTGAAATTGCAGTGCTTAGCTAAGTGAATTCCCACATATCTGTCTCAAAGTCTTGTTGTTCTTTGATGACAGAGGAAGTTTCAAGTATTAAAATCATCTTTAAGATCTTTATGAGGCAGTGTGACAAGGTACTTGGTGCTTTTTAGGGAGATGAAAAACCAAAGATGTGTCATTTTTTTCCAGCTACTGGTAAAACACCCTGCTACAGGGAGACACTCTCTTCTCACCCATCTATTCCTCTCACCCCTCACCTCCCCTGCAGTTCCTGGCAGAGTTGCTGGCAGGGGTCCTTGGGCTGCAGGGCAGAGACATCCACAGTTTGAGATGCTCCCTGGTGTCAGGTGTGCCTCAGCTGTGCCCTTTCAACACCACTTAGTGGCACTTGGAGGTGCCAAGATCCCCAGATCCAAACCTGAAGGATCAGGTGGGATAAATTAAAAACAACTCTTCCAGTAGGGAGATCAGAAGGTGCTTTGCATGAGTTTTGTGTCTGCATTAAAACTCTTAGATGTGTGGTGACTTCCAACAGGATCTGGAACTATTTGTCCATCCATCCATCATCCATAATCCATCCATCCACCATCCATCCATCCATCCATCCATCCATCCATCCATCCATCCATCCATAATCCATCCATCCATCCATCCATCATCCATCATCCATAATCCATCCATTATCCATCCATCATCTATCCCTGCCAGAGTTAACTGGTGTTAATAATCAGTATTTCAGTATTTCAAGCACTCAGCAGCACGAGGTCAGGCTGAGACAGAAGCACACATTTCAGATTGATAAGAATGCCCACCAAAGGTTGCCTTCCTGCCAGTCTCAGCTGGCTGCTGCCAGTGGGATCAAATAAACAATTCCATTTTTTAATGCCATGTAAATGATAGCGCTGTGTTGTGATACATCAATTAAGTTCTTTGAATAAATTAATCAGAAAATTCTGTAAGGACACTTCTTTGCTTTCTAAAGAGAAAAAATACTGAACCCAAACACAACCCCAGGGTTTGTGTTTATCTGGTTTGTTTTCCTCTGGAGTTAATCTGTGGGTTGAAATCTCCTGCATATATATATATTCACACATGTAAATAAGGAATGAAAGGCTTCACGTTCTGTGTGAAAGGCCTCAAAACACTTCTCATAATTTAACTTAATAGATGTTAGCAACATGCCAACTAAATAAAGTGCCTCACATTTAGATGAAGCATCAGTTTTGCAGCTGACTGACTACTGCTTCATTATTTCTACTAATTACATATTTATCTGCCTTAAGGAGCAGTTTTAACTATTGATTCGACTAGAAACAGCTTGCACAAAGCCAAAAATAAAGCAGCATTATGAAGTCAGACTTTTACATGCAAATACAGGACCCGGCTAGCAGGGTGTAAAGCAGCAGTCATGCAACTTTGGAATGAGCTGCAGCACCTTGTGCGAGGAGCACAATTGCTCCATCTCAGGTTTAACACAAAAGCACAGGGTTGGTTACAACTGGAGGAACTTAGGAATGACACAGTGCATGTGAATGTCCCGTGGTCATGTAAACACACCAGTGCTACACAAAACAACAAGAGTCAGATTCATAAATGCTGAGTATTGCTCAACGTGATACAAAGAGCTTGGGACCTTCAAAAGGCAGCAACACTGTGTTTTGAACAGACCCTGATTTCTCAAAAATTAATAGACTCTTCTTTTCAGGTAAGTACTCACAGAATAATCAGAAATTAAATCTTGGTTATGCTTGACCTATGTTCAAACATTGTAAGAGTCAACACCCTTCTTACTTTAGTCTGGATTGCTGCATCAAACTTTTATCTTTATGTGTAATTTAAATCCTGAATTCCATTTATATAAACTAAATCATGGTTTCCAGTGCTTACAGCTTCTCAGGAGTGGCTCTGGCTGTCTGAGGAAATGAGTGCAATGTTTATCTGTTGCACAGAGCTCTTAGGTGCTGATCTTGCTCACCCATCTCCAGTTATAATACACTTTCATTAGCTCATAAAAGGTACACCTTATCTCTTGTCTTCCCCCAAAAACATACAAACCAAAAAACCCTAACACTATAATATGTCATGGATCTAAATCTCACCTGGCATGGACCAAGACACTAGTGCTGAGAATCTATGGAGTTGCACCAATTTGTGCAAACAAAGAGACCAGAGGCTGAACTGCTGCAGGTTCAAAATATGTCTCTGGAATGTTCTCCAAGACTCAAAGCCCATAAGGGAATATCACAGCCAGGAAAGGCAGCAAAAGGTGAGGTCTTGCCAGTGACAGGGCTTTGGGAGGCTGTCTTATAGTCCTTTCCCTTTCCCTTTCCCTTTCCCTTTCCCTTTCCCTTTCCCTTTCCCTTTCCTTATAATTAATGTCTATGTTTAGGGATTTTGACATCTAGCACATGAAAGGTGTGTGTGTGATCACTGTATGTCAAAGAAGAAAAGGTGTATATTGTATATAATGCTGACAGTGTACTCATACATGTGTAAATTCCATCTATGCCCTGTATTTTCAATGGAACAGAGGAGTGCTTCTCTGGAACAACGAAGAGAGCAGTGGATGGTTGGGGGGCTGTGGAAAAGTCACCCCATCCCCTTGCAAAACCCAGCATCGTCTGTACTGCAGGCTGGCAAATAACCAGCATTAATGCCCTTAAACAATGTGTGCTCGAAGAAAAGGGATGGCTGCATTGAGGGAGGGGAGATTTGTAAATATTGCCCGCAAATCACTCAGCGTTGTTTTCACAGTGCGGCACTAAAGACAGACTGAATTAGCAGTCCACTTCCCCCGCTCTCCTTCCCACTCAAGTCATGTCTGTTTACCCTCAGTAATGACAAAACGTAGACAACTGTCTGCTAGGACTGTGGTGACATTGGCACACACATACCAGACAAGCAGAATGTTGTGGGAAACAGAGATTGAAGCATCTTGATATACGAGAAACAATTATCATGGGAATTGTTGTTTCTCAATGCAACAGCTATAATAAATAGTTGCCATATGCTAAGCACAGATGCCTCCTTGAAAAGCAGCCCTGTGATGGCACAGCCCGTGTTCTTCAGAGGCTGGGGCTCTGATGAAATGACTGGATTTTCGCAAGAACTGCTGCCCCAAAGGAAGGTGTCTCAAGCTGAAGACCTTAAGTGTAAAAGAAAAGAAAATTCCGTGGGCTCTGAAGCCGATTCCGTGCCCCAGGTGGGAGAGCTGGGCTGCCTCTCACTAACACGATTTCTTGCTTCTCAGAAAACCAGGCAAACAGAGAGGCACAGCAAACCTTTCTGAGTACGAGGTGCTGCCTGCACTGTGCAGGTATCAGAGCTGCAGGGCATTTAGTGCACAGCTCCCAGGCTTGGTTTGATGTCAGGATTTATGGGGGAGAGCTTCACGGACATGCATGCAGACACACACACAAACACGCGTGCACACGTCCCATCCGTGTATCACAACTGTTCTGTCAATCTAGACAGCAAAAAGTTATTTTTGTAGCAGAGGAAGATAAAGAAGAAAACAGAAGCTGGTGTTCTTCCACCTATTTCGCTAGTAGATCACGAGAGATTCGTGCTGTTCAATGCAGAAAGCAAAACAAACCGAAAAGCTAACCAGTCCAAACCAAGCAGGCAGTGTGGCTTGCACAGAGCCCTGCCGAGGCTGCCAGAACTGATGCTATTTCATCACCACTCCCGATTCTGCGTCTGTCCAGGTCCCAGGTTCTTTAAAACCCCATCTTCCTGCATTCCCAGAACTCTGCAGGCACATTCCCAGCCTGTCCCCCAGCACAATGCGATCGTTTAGGTACCTGAGAAGAGCCCAGCCCCGGGCCGGTCAGTGTCTGAAGGCAGCTAGCTTCTACCAGCTATAGTGACAGTGAGAAGGTTAGATTCTTCTGGAAAAAAAATTTAAAAATCGTATTTTTATCATTGGGCATCAAAAACTTAAAATAACCCCTGTGTCTCTATTCTTTATTCTCCAGGTTTTACAGCACTCAGCGGTCTCAAGCCTTGCACTGTGCTACAAACAGCTGCTAAAAATTTCTATTTCTTCACTTGTGCTGAAATGGAATTACGGCCTCAGTGTGGGCATCCAGGTGTTGCTGTAGCAGAAACATCTGTTCTACACTTGTGCCTTGCCTGCCAGGATGCACGGGACACTCCAGCAGGTTGCACTAAGTGAGAAAAGTGGACGAAAATCTAAACCTGCCAGTGATGAGGGGTCTGTGCGAGTCTCCATGTGTGTCACTTTAAGAGCATGGCAGGACGTATATTTGGAAAGCCAGCTGTAAATCCCTTGGATAGGCTTTGGAAAGAGCCAACCCATGGTGCACAGCAGATGCTGGCATCATAAATGTCACAGAAGGCAATGATGTAACCTGCTGCACTGTTTGGCTGACATAATTTATGTGTGCTATCATACAGAATGCTAATTGTGTTTAAATTATATTTTTAAAAGTGTCAACCAAACTAAGAAACACGATACAAAAATATCAGCTAGTTTATAATTTCTCACATGATTAACACAGCAGTGTTTTACAGCTATGAGGAATTTCCAATAACTTTTCCCATTTTTCTTTCATGCAGTCCCTTTTAATCAGAAACTTTCTTTTATCTTTTATTATTTCGGTTGTATGCTTTGCTAAGAACTGTTACTTCAACAATACCAGGAGCTTCTTTATTATTATCCTATTTATGCCAAGGATTCTGATTGCTACCCCCCACTCCCATCTCAAATTTAAAGGAAAATGGAAAACTGTTGAGGAAAATTAAACCCTGCAGGGTGGTTGCTACGCATTTTGAATGGCCCTTTTGTGCATGTATTATACATACATACATACTACATGAACCTTTTATTGGCTAAATTTGTATCTAGTGTATGTTTATTAAACAGACAAAAAAAAAAAAAAGGCACTGTGAAGAGGCTGCCTGTTTTCAGCTCCTACTGGATTTGCAACAACACAAGATAGCTGAATAAAGGACAAATGCTGAAGTGTTAAAGATCCTTTTTTTTTTTTTTTTTTTTTAGCATATGAAGACTTAACAGCTTCACACTTGGAGTTCTCGGAAGTGCCTCTGTTTCCAGGACCTTTTTGAGCTCTTACTTAAACCTTTCAAACTTTTTTTCACTTTAAAAGCTGGCCTCTTGGTCTTTAAAAACAAAACAAAACGAAAAAAACACGGGAAAATAAACAGCAGGATTTTTTCCCCGTTAGCCAATTAAAGATATCATGGAACGATGGCAACCCCAGCAGAGAGGCTGTTGGAACTGTGAATTCCAGAGCTCTGGGTGAGGGACACAGAGCCCGGGCTGCCCTGGGCTGGTGGCACAGCAGCGTTTGCAGCCTCTGGGGGCTGAAGGGAGGGGGCTCGGTCCCACAGTGGCACTGGGGCCGTTTCCCCAGGGCTGGGGCATTCTGCAGGGCTTGCCTTAGCCCTGTGCTGGCAGCATCTCTGTGGTGCCAGCTGGAGTGAGAGCCCCGCCAGGCTCAGCCCTGGGTAACGCTGTGCAGAACGAACTCCCTGCTGAGATGGGGCTGCTCCTGACAAGTTGTTAGATTCTTAAAATTTAAAAATATGTATGTTTTTCTTTTACTTGTCCCNTCAGAAGGATTTTGTGATTCCCACAACAAGTGTGGCACGAGGAAGCAGTGTAGCCTATGAGGTGCTACCTGACACCTGCAGGAGAGAACTGAAAGCACGTGGAGAAGATGGAGAAGTTCAGCTACTCCAGATTTGGCTGGAATTTGGCTGCAAGGCGTAAGCTGGCACCTGCCAGCTGTGAAAAGTAACAGAAGCACGAGTCGGGACCCTGCCTTTACAGCCCGTTTGAAGGAGAAGTTCAGGCACATCAAACAGCATCTATGATGGACCAACTGTGTTCATAGAGGACAGGAAGCATTCCTCCTCTTTTAACCCACGCTCATTAAGGAGGGCAATTTCCTTCTGCTTCCTCTGGGTGAGAAGGCTTGCTCTGGAGATATTTGCAAGTGAAAAATCTGACACTCAGATGAAGGGCAGGGTTAGAAAACCAGTAGCTGGGGGAGTTAATGAGGAGAGGTGCCTGAGAGGAGTGGCACAAAGCACTGTCCAGGGTAGATCCCGTTGGGCAGAGGGACTCCCACCTGTCCAGGCACACATTTCACCCAGCCCAGCCAGCAGGAGCCCTGCCCCAGCCCCCTGTACAGATCTGGTCAGCCAGCAGCACCAGTGCACAGCCCCAGCACCTAAGAGCCTTTAGAAAAGGTGCATCTCTAAACCATTTCATTTCTTGTGGGCTCAGGTGGAGGTATGTTCACAAGTAGAATTATGGCACGCTGCCTGCAAGGAATTCTCCAGGAATGCCCTGAGTTTGAGCTCTCAGTGTGAAGCAGTCTCCAGCAGCACACCCTGCCCCAAGGGTTTCCTGAGCTGCAGCAGCTGTGGGGCAGGAGAGCCAGAACCCCCAGGGCTCCCCAGCCCCTGGCTGCCCCCACGGGCAGGGGCGAGCAGGAGTGGCACCAGCACCTCCCACCATGGGCCAAATGCCACCACCGTGGAAATACTGAGGGAACAAAGGGCTGAAAAAAGACAAAATGTGACTCTTCACTCCTGCCACAGTGCTTCTCTCCAGCCAAACAATTTTGACACCATCATCTCTAAGCTCCTCAGGTGATTTATTACAGTAACATCTGTATTTTTTTGGTGGCAGATCAGATCTCAAATATTGTTGTGCTCCCAATTTCCAGGGGTGACCCCACAGCCCTGCTGAGGGGGGGCTACTGCAGCAATCCCAAGGGACACCTCCTGCCCTGCTGCTGACTCCACTTGCAGGGCTCCCTTTCCTTCACCTCCTCCTTCCCAGTGAGTGATCTCTGATGGGCACTGAGGGCTCCGGGGAGCACGGCTCAGCCTGCTGGGCACTGTGCCTTTTGTTAGCTCTGCTTTTTAACACATCTAATTCAGGGCAGTCTCTTAAGCTTCTGGCTGGAGTGTCAAGAGTTCCTGTAGTGAGATCTTCATCTAATCTCCTCTGGGATTGTCTTAAATGCCTTGTTTTCCCTTTTCCTTTTGCTTGGGCATTGTTCTTTTTAGTTTGCATGTGGCTAAATTCTCAAGTTGACAGCAGTTACTGAGAGCATGGAGGTAACTTCAATTACTCCTTTCATGGTGAGAAATCCCTCCTACTTTCCTCAGCTCTGCTTTACATAGACTGAGAGGTTGCTTTGGCTAATTACCTTAATTGTCTTGCTCTAAGACAGATACACTACTTGTGTTTGGCCCTCAAGTTTTCCAAGGCATAGGGAATAAAAAATAAAAGCAAGAATGACCAATGGTTTCAAGCATGTGGAGCATGTTTGAAACAGGACAAACCCTGACATTTGGAGGACTCTGTCTGTGTCCATTGTACCTGCCTGAATTTTCAAAGGAGATAAACTGCTAGAAAAAGTGACCTTCACATCAGATTCCTAAATGGACACACCAGCAGATAAGAAAGAGCTCAAAGTATCAAGGATTCACAACTGCAATCAAGGCACTAGGGGGATGGAGCATCATTGCACAGAGAACCTGATGTATAACAACCATTTTAAACCAAGTTTGCTAAAAAAGAGTTCAATAATTTTCCTGCACATTTGCCCAGATTCATGTACACTCAGTTCACTGGGGGGCCTTCAAGTTGACTGGCTACTCCTCACCAGGTTTGTTGGAAGTTGAAATTACACTACAAGTTATTAAATTCCTAAATTCTCATGTAAATAGACACTTGGGTTGAGGAAGGTGTTTCTGTTTGTGGCCTCAGTGAAGACAAATCCCTATCAAATGCTAAAGTTTACAAGGTGCAGGGAATCTGTAGGGAAGACATCACAAATTTCTCAGATTTGGGCAAAAAGCCTTGCTTAGAGCCAGCATTTTATTAAACATCAGAGTCCAGGTCCTTGCCATTCTCAACAGAGAAACTGTGGCTCAAGAGTTCACTGATTTCTGGTGGTTTGCTATTTTACTTTCAAGCAAAGGCAACCAAAATAACAGCATTGAAAAACACCAAATGGATAATCAAAATCTTGGATATTTCACAGGGAAAACCCCTTTTGCATACCAAGGTACCTTTGCATTTTCAGGAAGTGTCTTTGTTAATCCAGATATGGTAGCAACTTTTATCCCAAAGCAAGAGGGATTCTGTTGAAAGAGAAAAAAATAGAAGCCAACAAATAATAGTTCAGCTGAGAACAAAACACCTTTGGAGCCCAAAGGACCAGGTTTGAAGGAGACACTAGGTATGCATCAGCCAAACAAATCACACATGCAGACAACTTGTTGATGGATATGCTTGCCAAAGATAATTTAGTGCTGGACACAGAGCTGAAAGCAACCAAGTAAAAATCAATAGGCATCCAAGTGGTGCTGTGCAGAGCAGTTTTAGAGGACAGCAGACATCAAAGTAGCAGTGAGAGTGAGCTGTGGCCCTTTCAGTGCTCAGAACTGCATTAAGTGAAGCACACATGGCTCCTTCATACAATGCTAACAGGATAGAGGGAAGATTTAAGCCCATCAGCAAGAACAGAGCAACGGATAAACCTCTTTGACTAAGACTTAGTTTATTTAGTCAGATGGGGGGAAAAAAAAAGCAACCCACCAAAGCCCCCCTGAAACCACCACTATCCCATCTGTCTGTGTTGTTAACAAAGACTTGTCCAAGGGCTGAGTGGTGTTAACAAGGCATCTCTGCTCATTTGAACTATGCAAAGGTGCAGAAAGTCATAAAGTTAAAACATTGTTAAGCATTTACCAGACAATAACAACAAAAGGTGCTGAGAAATCCAAGAGGATCCACTACCAGCAAATATTTCAAGGACACGACTGCAGGATGTAAAACCCAAATTAGACACAAGTTTTTCTCAGCAAGTCAAACCTGATGAAATGCTCTCCTTAAAGATGGTGTGTGTGTAAATCACAACAGCAAAGTACATCTCAATCCCACTGTGATCCTCTCTGTCCTCCTGCTCAGAGACCACCACAAAAACACAGGACAGCTCAGGGAAGATGAGTTACTCTGCACTCTCAAACAATGGGCACAACCCAGCAGAATTATAGATCTTGGCTAATGTGTGAGAGAGTCAGAAAACAGTCACAGAGCATCACTCACTGACAGAAATATAATAGTGTGCTCCCCTGGGATGACACATGCAGGGCACTCATTGGCCTGCCTCTCTTCTGGGGATGCAATGCTCTTGGTGTTTTTTTCAGACAAAGGAAAACTGGGAGCCCTAGAACTCATGCAAAGAAAATGTCATTATCAATATAACTTCTCAGTGTTTGGACAACCCTGGGAGCTTTCATCAGGCTTCTTTCAGAAATTACAAGAATTCACATGCCATCTGTTTGTCCCTAAAAGTGCAACAACTGATGCCATTATCAATCCTTCTCTGCCAAAAGGGATGAAATCAACTCCAGCCAGCCTCCCCCATGCAAAGGCTGCTTATTCCAGCATGAACTGCATGCAAACCATTAAGCAGGCATTTGGAGATGATTCCTGCAATGTGAACCCACTCTGCTGGATCCAGCAAGTTATGGCTGGACAACTGTTGCCAAAGGGAATTTGGACATTCAGTGGGTGCCTGAATCATCATCACCAAAAACTGTCTTGAAGCTTATGAATTACAGATGTGTAGTGTCCATTCCTGCCAAACTGATGAATGTTTATGCATTAGTAATGGATCCAAATGCACAGAGATGTGCAAGTTCCAAGCTGTACCAAGCAAAAGACTGAAAGGAACAGCTTGCAAGATCAGGTCAGGGAAGATTTGGCAGAGAAAGATTAAAAAGAGAATAATCATGTTACACAGGACCTGTGAAGCAAATATCTGACATGATTCCACTGGGGGAAATATAATGCTGTTTATTATGGTATATTTAAAATTATCAGTTCCCTACTTGTGTTCAGAGTCTCTTTTTTATCCAAGAACTATGTACTCTGGTAAAGTGAAGGTTGTCAACAAAAAACTTGTTTAGCAGCTCTGAACTACCCCACTGAGGAAGCTTGCACACCTAAACAAAGTCTAGAGGTAGCAACAGCTGCAAGGAGCTTCAGAAGGGTTTTGACCACAGGAGCCATGAGCAGGAGGAATGCCTGACCTTGGCTCACCAGATGTTGGCTGGACAAGACTCTTGTGCCTTGTAAGATCCTCTCAAAGCTGCTAAGAATGGGAAACTCTCCTTGTGAAATGGCAATTCAATAAACTTCAGTGGATACAATAAGATAATGCTAACACAGGTTAAGTGTCCCTGCTCTGTCCATGGCCTGGCTGCTGCTGCCCATCCTCCTGTCCTGCCTGCTGAAAGCTGGGCTGGGATCCCTGCCGTGGATCTGAGTGGGGCCAGCAGAGGCAGGGACACCCCTGCCCTCCCCCAGCTCCAGCTGACTCTGCTCCACACTGCCATTATCTAGGAAAAGTACTGTGAAAGGAAGAGAAGAGCACAGGGTGAGAACAAGCAGGCAGAAGTGTGGATCTACTGCTTTTATCAGTACTGACAACTTATGCCAGCTTAAATTATTTGTCTGACTACAATCCTGAGATCTTCCAATTAGCTTCTCACTCCAGCTTATTTATTACCACTCCATAATCCTGTCATCACTGCCTGAAGCTGGTCAAAACACTGCAAGGGGAGAGTTTTGTGAAAAAGAGAATTTCTTTTTCAAAAACTAAGCTCAAGGCTTTCTTCTTGTGTGAAAAGGGCTGAATATCTGGAGACTCCTGCACATTTGGATCACCCCAAACCCCACTCTGTCTCATTGCCCTTGACAATCACAGCTGCCTGAGCACTGCAAGTTTAAAGCAGGGACCATCCTGCTGTGAAGATGATTGAAGAGACTGAGGAAGAAAACCAAAAGTCAAAGCTGAACAGCTCACAGTCCTTCAGAGACCTGCCTGACTTGGCTTGAGCATTTCTCTCCCAAGTTATGGAAGAAAAAGCATTCCCCTATTCCCCTCTTTTCCTTCATGCCACACAGAGTTTCTTGTGGAGCTCTGATAGGAAGGTCTCCCATCTTCAGTGGGAATAACAGGCATTATTCACACAGCTCTGGCTCGCTCATTTCTGTTCAATAACAACATCAGCACAAGCGCCAGCTTGAAGGTGTCAGGTCAGGATTTTAAAGTAAATGTCTTTCTGTCCATTAGAGCCCCCATCTTCAGGATGCTTTGATTTCCACATTGCTATGAAAATAAAATCCTTGCACTTTTAATTTTATTAATGTTGTCACAACTTTTTAGCTTCATTTCACTTGTTATTAAAGAAAATTTGCTTTTGTAATCAAATTATTTGAAATGCATTTTAGTGAATATTTTGGTTTTAACACTTACCATAATCTGCCATATTTTATCATGAATTAATATGCCTTTTAATATTGCTTTTTTGAGTGCTTTAATATAAGGAGAACATAAAGAAACTGACATGACTGAAATAAGAATTTCAGCCTATATATAGGCTAAANCCCCGGCTTTGCTGGCTGAAAAAAAACAAAAAAAAAAAACCATCCATGACATCCCTGTCCTCCTGCTATCCCTGCAGCCCCTGGCTGAAAAAAAAGCACCCATGATATCCATCCCCTGCCCTCCTGCCATCCCTGCAGCCCCGGCTGTGCTGACTGAACAGAACCCATCCCTGATATCCATGCCCTCCATGCCCTGCCCTCCTGCCATCCCCTCAGCCCCCGGCTGATAAAAACCCATCCATGCCCTCCATGCCATCCATCCCCTGCCCTCCTGCCAGCCCTGCAGCCCCTGGCTGAAAGAAAAGCATCCATGCTCTCCATGTCCCCGTGTCCTCCTGCCAGCCCTGCAGCCCCGGCTGTGCTGGTTGAACAGAACCCATCCCTGATATCCATGCCATCCATGCCCTGCCTCCTGCCAGCCCCACAGCCCCTGGCTGAACAGAACCCATCCATGCCATCCATGCCATCCATGCCATCCATGCCTTCCATGCCCTCCATGCCCATCCCCGCAGCCCCGGCTGATAAAAACCCATCCATGATATCCATGCCCTCCATGCCTTCCATGCCCTCCATGCCCTGCATCCCCTGCCCTCCATGCCCATCCCCGCAGCTCCTGGCTGAACAGAACCCATCCCTGATATCCATGCCCTCCATGCCTTCCATGCCCTCCATGCCCTGCCCTCCTGCCATCCCCTCAGCCCCCGGCTGATAAAAACCCATCCATGCCCTCCATGCCATCCATCCCCTGCCCTCCTGCCATCCCTGCAGCCCCGGCTGTGCTGACTGAACAGAACCCATCCCTGATATCCATGCCCTCCATGCCCTGCCCTCCTGCCATCCCCTCAGCCCCCGGCTGATAAAAACCCATCCATGCCCTCCATGCCATCCATCCCCTGCCCTCCTGCCAGCCCTGCAGCCCCTGGCTGAAAGAAAAGCATCCATGCTCTCCATGTCCCCGTGTCCTCCTGCCAGCCCTGCAGCCCCGGCTGTGCTGGTTGAACAGAACCCATCCCTGATATCCATGCCATCCATGCCCTGCCTCCTGCCAGCCCCACAGCCCCTGGCTGAACAGAACCCATCCATGCCATCCATGCCATCCATGCCATCCATGCCTTCCATGCCCTCCATGCCCATCCCCGCAGCCCCGGCTGATAAAAACCCATCCATGATATCCATGCCCTCCATGCCTTCCATGCCCTCCATGCCCTGCATCCCCTGCCCTCCATGCCCATCCCCGCAGCTCCTGGCTGAACAGAACCCATCCCTGATATCCATGCCCTCCATGCCCTGCATCCCCTGCCCTCCATGCCCATCCCCGCAGCCCCGGCTGTGCCGCTGTCCCGGGCTCAGCAGCTCTGCAGGACGCAGCTCCCACAGCTCTCCGGGAGCTGCAGCTCACTGCCAACCCCCGCACGGGCACTGCCTGTCGGGGAAATCGATGGTCAGCCCCAGCTTCTGCAGTCTCCTGACCCCAGCATATTCCTGTGCTTGGCTGCTGGGAGCGCCGGCAGGAGCAGCCGGGACCCCTCCCGAGCAGGGCGGCAGGTAACGCGGCCCCGCACATCCTGCCCTCGGCGAGAGGCTCTCCGGAGTGCCATATGTCTAATTGGCTGAAAGGCAATATTGCAAGGGCTGCCGCAGCTCGGGGCTGCAGCTGGCAGTGCTAAATCAGCATCAGCGGGGCTCTGGGGGAGCCGCACCGCTGCTGCGGCCGCTGCCCGGCGCTGCGAGCGAGCCAGCGCCGAAAGCATCTCCATTGTGCACCCCTGAAAGAGAAACGGGCCCCCAACTACTGCGGCAGATCGTATGACAGGATTACTTGCTTGTTGTTCCTCTCTCTTTCTTTCTCTTTTCTTCTTTAAAGGACTTCTCTCGGGCTACAGGAAGGAATTAGGTGAGGGGGAGACCGTGTTACAGAGTGACAGCTGGAAAACTGGGGATTGCAGGCTAGGAGCGGAGCTGGGGTCCCCCTGTCCGGCTGGACACTACCTAAGGCATCTTTGAATTAATTTGTGCAGAGAGCAGGCAGCACAGGGTAAATCCTTGTGCCACTGGGGTCGGTGGCAGCCCCAGCACTGGGTGAGGACAGGATTTGTTCACAAAAGCACACACAGCAGCTCCTCACTGCCAGCCTCAGAGCGCAGACGGGCAAACGTTTATTGTTCTCCCAGGACCCAGATATCCAGGCCGAGGAAATGTGTTGGAGCTGTGATTAAGCAGAGCTCTGAGTGCCTGACACTCCAGTCACTGGCAGAAATCAGCGTTTCTCTGAGGGTGTCAATGAACATTGCCCTGCTGATGAGCTTCCCAGCAGCCCAGCAGTGTTTCTGTGCCTGGCTCTGGCACACCTGCCTCAGCAAGAGCAGACAGGCCGTTTGTAACCCCCCCTCTGCTTGCTGCAGGCTGTGTGTGCCTCTCAGCCCCCTGTACCTGTGCTTCCAATGAGGCCTCTGCAATTTGCCTTCCAGTGCTGGAAACAGGCACAGCGGCAGGGACCGCTGGCACTGCTCCAGGGGAGGACAGGAATCATCCCACACCATCCCATAGGTGCCCATGATGGCAACAGGGAGTCACTGTCTGCAGTCCCAACACGATCCTTGGCCCCTACACCTCCACAGAAAAGCACCAACACTGCTCATCTCTGGTCCATCACATGCTTGTGCCTCATCTCACCTCGTTAGTGGCATCTCAAGGCTTCAGAGCTCTTTGATTGACCCCTCACTGTTCAAAGATCACCCAGTTAAGACACAGCAAAACCTGTCTTCTCAGCATGTGTAGAAAGCAGTGCCACAGTTTAATCTAGGTCTAAAATTTGCACAAAATGTGCAGTCCTGCCCTGGGTAGAAACAGCACTTTCACTTGGGAACTACAAATCCTGGTGGGGGCTGGACTTACGATGGCTTATGATATCAGTTTTCCTTCACATTTTGGACAGAGAGAAAATCAAGCTGTCACCTCTTGAAGCAAAGTGTTAAATTCTGCTTTGTCCTGATTCAAAACTTAGAGTTGTCTAGGTCTGTAAAGATAGCCAAACTCCCAAGCTCTATGGCATTCTTGGAGAGGAGAAAAGATACAACTGACTTTCATCTACATGCTGGCACATTTGCATCATTCTGGCAACAAACAAGGACACCAAAGTGGATTTAAAAGCAGACTGGCATGAAACAAGTTGCCACAAGAGAGGGTTTGAGTTTAGAGTGCTCAGGCTCCATTGTTGTAATCGTGATAAGCTGCAGATAAATGCTTTTATCACACCCACAGTAAAGGCAAGGTAAGAGACCTGGCACGCAGCTGGAGAGGAGCACAGGGCAATGCCCCACACGTGCCACAGACCCAGAGCAAACACTCAGGCACTCCCCACAAAGCAGATGAGGCAATGTAAATCCCCACCCTCGCTGGCTTGGTGCTAATTTGTTCATGTGCTTGTCCCTGGGGTGAGCAAAACCAGCCTGCCCTGCCAGAACCTCCTGAAATAGCAACATTTGCTGAAATTGTGCATTATTGTTATTATTGTTAACACCTAGGATTACGTCAGAATGGATCATATCTTATCCAGCTCTCCCACACGTCATGCAGTCTCTGAGCACACAGCATTGTTGTACTGTTCAGTCATTTAATTAAAACAATAATTGGTGCATAGGATGAAAAATAAAGAGCCTTTTTTCCAGAAAATCTTACAGCTTAGCCTTATAAAATGATGGTTTAGATACCTGATAAAAATGGGAAGAGGATTTTTGTGCTAGGAACAGAAGAAAAGGGGATTTTAGAAGCATGACAAGTAAGGGAAGCTGGTAGAAAGACCAGTCAGAGTACAGCTGACTCCCAGGCTCCAGGAAAGGCTGGATTGAGGTAAGGAACAGAAAGGATGGGCTGGACAAAAGACTAAAAAATTTGCTTTTGCAATCGAGGGACTGCAAAGGGACAATATATCTGAGAAAAGATTTTCATAAACTTGAAAGGGGCAAGGCTGGGGGAAAGGGAAGTGAGAGAAATGGAAGGATGATGGGACAGTCTTCAGTTCCAAAGTTGGAGCTGAGAGATCCAGGAACCAAAACCCCAGAGTCAGCGAGGGAAACACTGAGGAACACCAACCCAGAAAGTGAAAGGTCAAGACATTTCACAGCTTCAGAGCATTGAACATCCCCAAGCATCCAGACTTTCTGTATCCTCACAGCTGCCACGCTTCACCCAGCAGCATCCATCTATCTAGAGATCCACAGATCCATAGATCTGCCCCATCCCTTCACCCCTGGGAGGGAGGGGACAGGGCAGAGGGGTCTGGGGAGCAGCTCTCTGGCAGGGCTGGCTCCTGCTGGGTCAGTGCAATGACATCAGGAGGCAGATCTCTGGGGCAGGGCTCCCAGCAGGCCAGGCTGGCTCTGGGCACGCTGGCTCCTGGCAGCTCCCACACTTGCTGCTCCCTCTGGGCAGTGGGAATGCCACCTGCCAGCCCCACAGCCCTGTCAGCAGCACTGATTAATGTCTGCAGACAGTTTTAACAGAGGGGGAGAAGCTCACCAGGCAGAGCTGCTAAAAGGCTGTGTGTGGGCAAATGGTTTTAGCACTGCTACGGTTTAAGCTGAGGCTCACGCCATAAAGAAATTGTTACATTTGGATTCGGTTATTTCCAAAAGATCTGCGGCCATCAGGCACAACTAAAACACGCAGAAGCCCCAGAACAAGTGACTCGTAACCAGGGGGCAAATAGCCCATGCCTTGCCTTTTGCTTTACTCCAAAAATCCCTCTGTAGCCTCGCATGTCTTCAGGGCTCCGGGTGTTTCTGCACGATTCCAGCACCAGCCTCATCACAAAAACTTTCCAACCACTAGCAGAGATGCTGCCCCGACCCCGGGCTCCCACGCCTGGCCCTGTGTCCCACTGTGATGCCAGCAGTTCATTCACAGGCACATTAGCTCTGCTGCAGCCCTTGAGGAGTTTGCCCCAAAACTTGCACCTTGAATTTTGACTGCGCTCCCCACCCAGGGAAAGGCTGGGATGGGGAAACCCCTGCCGCGGCAGAGCTGCCATTCCAGAGCACAGATAAAAGTGAAACCTGAGCAGAAAATGTTTGTGGTGCCAGTGGCAATCAAGGGCTGGGTTGTCCCAGCAACGGGAACACTTCATCAGCTCAGCTAACAGATGGTCAGTGAGCAACAGGCAGCATATGTTCCAATAAGCACTGACATCAGCACAGATGGAGGGTGGGCAGGAGGCTGGACCTGAAACATAACCTGACATTTCCTTCTCATTTGGTGCTGCATTGTTATAACTCACACAGGAAGATTAGCAGGGAAAAGTGAATAGCATTAGGGAATCTGCTCAGGAACCGATTACTAACACTTCACTGCAGTTTTAGATTTTTACTTAACCAGAGTGCAACATTGTTAACAACATTCAGGGGCAGAAAAGGAAAATGCACTGGGTTTTAACGATGGGGCTTTATTTTCATCACAGACAGGTTTTCCCAAGAACACTAATTAACAGATTGCCACCTTCTAGGAGTCTAGATCTCCAGTTCCACTATTTCTACAGCTTTTTCTTTTACTCCTTCCATCCCTCCCCCAACAAAATGCACCCAAATACCCCACAGGATTAAATACAGCTCCACAACACATTGTCACAAAGGGCATAACTTTCCTCAGCCCAAAATAAACTTTAATGCTTCCTACAAAAGACAGAAAAGCAGCCACAAAAGGGAAAATAAAATAAAATAATACATATATTCCTGCTGATGAACACTCAATAAAAAATAGGATTCAAAGGAGACTGTAGTCCTTGGAATCAACAAGAGATCGATGTGGGACCCAGAGGATCAGAGAACAAACAGGTCACACACACATTGTACATTTATAGTTGTATATTTATTAATTTATAATATTATATATATTAGTATTTATATATTTATATTTCTTGATAAATATAAATGTATAAATATGAATTTATAAATATATTTCTATTTATACCCCAGTTGTATATTTCTGTATGATTTACAGCTGCACATTTACAGAGTTGCACTGAGGAGAATGGCCAGCATGCTGCACGGCTCCCAAGTGCCTCTGTGACAGACAGCAAGGTGGCAAGCAGATCCCCCAGCCGATGTGAGTGTGCAGCTGTGGCCCAGGCAGACCCTTCAGAGGCAGCATGTGCACCACTGCCTTCTGTCACCTCTGGGACACCTTTGGAAGCCTTCGCCTCCGCCAGCGCGTGGGAAAGTTCAGCAGGCACCTCCCTCCCATGCTAATGGCACTTGGATGTGCATCCATCTCCTGTGGCAGCAGGAGAACAGACCCTCCACTGAAGCCTGTCTGCAGTCCTGGGGGACTGCCAAGCTGTTTTGGAAATGGCAAATGCTTCCATCTCTGTTCCTTGTGCCTTTCTTTGGGGAGCATGAATTTGGAGAGAGATTTGCAGCCTGGATAACGCCCTGCACATCCTCCAGTTTATTCACAGTTTCTTCTCTGGAGCTTTCCCCAGATGCCCTGCAGTTGTACAGGGTCTCCTGCCCTTCTTCAAACTACAGTATCTCTGAGGGGGGAATACAGCTCTTTAGCAAAAGCTGCACATTCATTTGCTGACATTTTCAAGTGGCTCCTGGTTTTTACAGCTCCGTATCTGCTCTCAGCATTACAGAGTCTTTGGGGTAATATTCCACACATTTAGTGGCCATGCACTGCAGCAATCATTTCCCATGTCTCTCAGCTTCCTAGAGACTTCTAAAGATTTAGAATCTGTGCTCCAGCTGATGACAATGAGTGCCACAAGATTCTGGTGTATCTTGAGCAAGGTCACAGAGTTAGGAAATGACAGATCTGGGAAGGTGCAGGGGAATCAGTCAGGTTTCCTAAATCTGAACCCCATCTAAAGGATTAGACAGAATCCTCTTAGAGCAGAACAAATGAGATACTCATCAACTCTGAACACCTGTGTTCACTCCCTAATGAACCAGCCCTGGGCAGCCAGGAGTGGACAAGCACAAAGTGCAGATCTCTGCCTAAGGAGCACGGTGTCCCAAGGCTGGGCTCTGGCTGCTGCCAAAGACAAGCACTGCAGCTCTAGCAAAGCCTCTTAAGAACACTTTTAACCCAAGAAGACTGAGTAGCTGAGCCATTTTTGATAAATTTCAAGCACAAGGATGCCAAATCAGTCATCACCATTTAGTCCTCTGGGAAATCCTCACTGATGTCAAAGCAGTGCAGAGCCTTTATGGTGAACAGTCTCCTTAAGTGGGAGATGGTCAATGACAGCCAAAGGCAAAATGAAAAATCCAAAGTGCGTGTTTTAATTGCAGCAATAATGCTGACTGTTTACAAAACAGCTGCAGGGTGAGCAGGTACAGCCAGGATCTGCCAGCTAAGAACATTTGGAAAGACATTTAACAAATGAAGTCTTTCAGGATCCAGAACCATCGCTTTGGTTTCATATAATGTGCTTTTTATGAGTAAAAAATTTTTCTGTATCTCTATTTGCACTACATATTTTCCAAAACATGAGGCAAGTGGGGCATTTGGATTATTTATCCAACAAAAGAGGCCCTGAGTGTGCTGTTTCTGGACAGAGGTAGTTTTTCTAGGAAAACCAGCAGCCAAAGGATGTTAGCATTGCTTATCTCTCCAGAAGTTCCTGCCTCCACATCCATCAGCTGAGGAATCAACCTGGCCAAGGCACCTAAGCATTCCCTTCTAGAGAGTCCCTCAGTTCTCTGAGGCAGCATGGATCATCTCATGGGTAAGCAGATGGGCAATCTGAGCAAGGAACAGAAAGAGTTCTGTTCAGATGGGTAATCTAGCAAGGGACAGGATTTCTCCCACCTCTCCATCACTCTCCAGCTTCCTGATTCTCAGAATGAGCAGGATATCCATGTTTACTGAAATAAGAAGACAAGGGGCAAGGGGTACAAGTTGCCTCAGAAAGGTTTCATTTCAATATAGCAAATAAATCCATTACAATGAGAACAATCATTCACTGGAACAACCTCTGCAGGGCTGTGGCAGGGTCCTCATCACTGGAGGTTTTCAGGATGTGATCAGACAGGGTGATCAGTAATCTCATCTGGACTCCTTCTCTTACAGAGGGTTGGGTCAGGGGATTTTACAAGGCCCCTTCAAACCTGGGCTGGTCTATGATTCTATATCTTCCACTGCTTAAAAAGAAAAACCAAACAAATTTTACAAAAGGCTTTTGGGAAGCGAGACTGTTTTCACCTTAATGTGGAGCAAGTCCTTCTCCTAAAGGGGAGGGAAGGTCCTGTGTTCCCTGCTTCCAGTGTCTGTCCCCTCTTGGTGCTGGCCACAGCAGACAGGAGAACTGATCAAAACCCAGAGTTTGCTGTCAGTGTCTTGGGGAGGTTTGCTCCAGCCAGCTCCCTGACTTTGTAAACAAGGCAGGAGCAAAGTGAGCCTGTGGACAGCAGTGATCAATCTGCTGTGAAACAGGCCACTGGAATTTTCAGGACAGACAAGAGGAATGGCATTTGACTCTGACTTCTGTGGACACCCAGTCACAAGTGTGAGGGATGCTGGTGGGGCTCGACTGCAACCCCAGCACCTGAAGCTGCCAGGAGGGAGCACGGGCAGGACCTGCAGAGCCTGTGCTGCACCCACAGACAGGAGCTCACCCAGGCAGAGAAACGAACCCAGGGCATTGCCAGTACATGAAACACAGGGGAGGCTTTACTGAGAGCAGAACCTGGAGCATATCCTGGAGAGGTGAGTGGTGCAGCTTCCTCTCCTGACACCCCACAGAATGAGCTCCAGCCTGGGGAGAGCTCCCAGCAAACGGGCTCTGCAGCAGCACGAACAGAGCAGCTCTGCCCAGGCTCATGCAAGCCCAGGAGCATCTTTGTGCAGGCACTGCCAGTGGCTGAGAAGCAATTGCAGGTGCCTGATCTTAATGCTAGCAACTGCTTCTTTTTGTCTGCACTGCAGCCAGGACTCGCCAGCGAGAGAGATTGAATGCTTTGTAATGAAGGTATATTGTAACATTTCTCTCCAGGTGGCACTTTGTTAACAACAATTAGATCCTGATTCATCTTTGAAGGGCTAATTCTTATGTGGTTTGCAAGGGTCCTACAAGGAGCAAGTGTTGAGTGGGGGCACTTTAAAAGTATTAGTGAGGAGGGCAAAAAAAAAAAAAAAAAGAATAGTGCCATAAGAAATTTGCAATACAATGCCCAAGCCTCCTATGCACCCCACAGTAATTTGTTCTTATTCCTGTTATTATCCCCTCGGGCACTAATGGTCACTTTATTAATTAGTTGAAAATTGCATTCTAGGTCAAATGGCAGCTTTTTTCCCTCCCATTGTTGCAAATTGCTGGTGGTATGGCCCAGTAAATGGCAGCGTTACTGCAAAATGGGAAAGATCCTTTGCTTTTCAAGATAAAGCCTATGGACCAGCTGCACTTTCCATGACATTTCTAAGCAGAGCATTTCCCCAGGCCTGCTTTTAAGCAGTTAGGAATTAAACAGAACTCACTGTCATTGTTAAGATTTCTAATCATAGGCTGTTGCTGTATTTGCTCTCACTCTCCTCGCCCTCCCCCCGTTTTAATTCCAGCCCAGCCTGTTTTCTAAGGTGCATCTCCACAGTGCTTAGCCCCATTTTCCAGCAAAGCAGGCAGTGTGTTTAGGTGCCTTCATTTCTGGTGCTCTGATAGAAATACTTCAGAGACATCTGCTTTTGCAGAAGAGGACAGGAAGGAATAAAGCCATGTCTGTGGCCTCTGAATTTAGAGACCCGAAAATTACAAATCACTCCTGAAAATATTCCCTGGCTACTGAATGGAGAAATAGAGCAAACCACAGTCTCAGAAAACAAAATGGAAATTACAGATTTTGTGAAAGTTTTTTCATAAAAAATCTCTTACTAGGGACAATAGATGTTTAGCCTTTAAACCAGAGGATCAGCCCACCAGAAGTGAACATCAAAGCAGTCTCTTTTCCATTAACTGCTTTCTGCAGCCTACTGTGCTGGCTGCAATCTGTCATGCCAGTTTGTAGTCCAGCACTCAGGGAAACCTACCAGAAGTCAGAAGGCCTGGGCTAATTTCCCAGCACTGTCAGCCTCTAAACACATCTAAAAGGACGCAGATCACATGAAGTAAGTTGCACAAGCTGTCTAGGACAAAGCATAGCCTTTAATTTTAGTTTTTCAAGCAACCCTGGCCTCACATCTGCTTTATTCTCTTCTGTAAAATTACTTTTAAGCTTCTGTTTTGGTAGTCCCCACTTAAAACTAACAGACCATCCCTCTGACCCTTCAGGGATTTTACTGAAGTCATAAAAAGAGCAAGAAAACTTTTTGTAAGGGAGAAAAATGCTACAGAGTCTCTTACAGAAACTTCACCCGGGCTCCCCTCACACACCTAAAAGCACAACTGTTTTGTGACTGGAACCATTTCCCCTCCAAGGACAGATCATATCCAGCACACAGAGAGGCATCTCACCCTGCAGCAGGCTGCACACATCCTCTCAACACCTAAAAACTGGAGCTGGCAGCAGCTGCAGCCCCCAGTGAGCATCACACAGAGTCAACAACCCCCTGAAGCACTGCACTCCTGCACCAGGACAGAAGAAAAACTTGATTTCTCTTTTTTCTGTTTGCCCTCTCCTCTCCCCCCTCCCTTCCTGATTTCTAACATCAGAAAGGATCAGCCTGGCTGAGCTGGACTCTCTACAGGCAGATGAGGGTGTTTAGGAGGGAGAGGGGTGGTGGAGTGATTAACCAATAACACATTCGTGTAAACAAATGCACAGTGACAAATTTGGGATTTCTTTCCTGCTCCCAACAAGGAAGTGTTAAGACATGCAAACTGGCTCCTGTTAGCACTTAATATTTTCTCTTTGATGCTATTTTTTAACTTGCTTGGAGCAAAAGTTTCTTACAGCACTATTTGTTGCCAAGAATAGAGCAACCAGCAATACAAAGAAGTCAAAGAATTCCCTCCTCAAAATAAAAGAAGGTTGAATTTGCAGGTTAGTATTTCTTTTGTTCAAAACCTTCAGGAAACCATTAAAATCTAATCTTTATTTAAAGTATAAACCACAATCAATGCCTAGACTTGCACTGGTGCCACACAGTTACAAGATGAGCCTAGATATGCAGGTAGACAATAAAAACCATAAACAAATCCACACTAAGTGTATTCCAAGCAAGGTTTATGATTTGTTTTTAAAACTTAGAAGTTTTGGTCTAGATGCACTGGCCAGCTTCTGGATGCTCTGTGCTACTGTACATCAGCTGCATAGCTGCTCTCCCTCTTTTGTTTGCAAATGCAATTTCCTAGGGGGGTTGTTGGAAACTCTCCTATTTGCTGGTTGTGAAATCCCCCCTCTGCACAGGGAAGGCAGAGCAGAAATTAAATCCCACCTACAAAATGAAGGCCTTGTTGAAGAGAGGAGTACTGCAAGCTGCTCAAAGACAGTGAAGATTTGAGGGCAGCCTTATCACCCTGTTCAAACGTGGTGATCTTTGCCCTGTGTATTACACAACGAGAGGTTCAGCTTTGCCAGCAGCACCCTGCCTCAGAGCTCCAAAATGGAATGGAAAACCCTCCAGCAGAACGTGGCTCAAAGGGCTGGAGCAGCCGGTGGGTAATTAACCTCGGGAACAAAGATACTGTCCCAAGGCAGCACATTCCACACTCACACTCCTCCAGATGAGCTGACAGCAGAGCTCTCTCACCCTCAGCCAGGCTGATGGGTACAGCTGTGCCCACCCCAGGTGTGGGGCTGGCTCACAGCAGGGAAGCTCGGTTGTTAAAGGGTTAAAGCTGCCAATGGGGAGTCAGTGTTTCAATGTGAACACACCAACTTCTGATTTTCTTCTGAATTAAATAAGACCCACCTTTGTAATGTAACAGTGTATGCTGGAGTGCCATTGTAATTTTGCTCAGACAGCATGGCACAAAGAGGTCTGTAGAGCTTTAGCATTACTGTTCCCTCCATCCCAGCACAGCACTTGCTGAGACAGCAGAGCAATTAAAATTGTAGAATTCTCTTTTATAAAACAGGAGTAAACCATATGTTTTGATACTTGCAGTGCCACAGCATCCTAAGATTAACTGGTTGTTTCAGGGTTTTCTCCAGCTCACATTCAGATTCCCAGAGTGCTGGTGTCACAAACGAGCACAGTAATTGGAGAGGATGGACACATGAAGGGGAAGCTGAGAGATGTGTTCCTGTCAGTCACTCTCTCACAACGACCATGTCACAATTTCTGCTGGGTCACTGCTGACTAACTTAGTGATGTCACAGAGTGTTCTCTGGATCCCCTTCCAGAAGGGGAACACATGAAGCTAATAAATTAACCCATGATTTCAGAGAGTATTTGATGAAAGGCAGCTGCCCAGTGCCCAGGCTGGAGGAGACTGAGCAGTTCAGAACAAGATGCTTTTCTTTAGGAACATACATTCCTTCACTTCAAACCTGCAAGTCTGTCTTTGCTCTGTTCTGTCATCATTCAAAACAACCCTGGAGTCCACATTTTAAGGAAACCCTAGTAAACTGGAACCTTTATGGTCATGTTCCCTGCAATGAATTCTTTCTAGAGTCCATAAGCTTTGTGGTATTGTGAACAATTCAAAGTTCAGTGAGACAGGAGAGTAGCACCTCTGTGTTTCAACTTCATCCTTCTCCTTTCCCTCTGCTATTCCTGGTGGGAAAAAAATCTTTTGGCTTGGAAATATTATTATTATTATTAATAATAATCATCAGCTTCTGCTTATGGTCTAACATTAGGAAGAAAAACAACCTCACAGAGACACTATCAATTCTTCACTAGTCAGGGTAATTATTACCAACAATTCATACCACAGCTAGCACAGCAAAACTCCCACTCTAACTGTATTTAACTTTGTTTATTGAGGATAACAGACAACTTTTCTCATATCAAAGCCTGAACAGGGAATTACTAACAAATTCTGGCACATAATCACATTCTTTTAAAATACACTGTTACACATCATGAGATCCCTGAAATCAGAGAAGTTTCCATAAAATTCAGACCACATTATTTCAAAAGCTTTGGAGAACAGGGACAAAAAATGATAGTAAAAAAAAATGACAGTACAATTACAGTCAGTGGCAAGTCAATTGAAAAAGGAAGCAGGAACACCCCTATGATGGTGGAGAATTTCCTGAAATGCAACTCAAGACACTGTGTTGTGTGAAATGGTGTCTGCTCCAACTTTTAGCAAAACTAGAAATCCTTATTGCTTACTTATTTAGTTGGGTTGTTGCTGTATTCAGAGTCTGAAAAAAATATTTCTATAATATATAAAAATATATATTTTCCAATACGTCTTGGAAAAATACATGGGAGGAAACTGAGTATGGAGTTACAGGTGTGTGACAGTGCTGCTCACTTTGCCATAACATGGATACCAAACAGAACTGGCAGCTGACTCTAAGAGACACCTGCACAATGAAGAATCTTCCTGATCCAGGCAGAACTTCCTGAGCATCACTTTCTGTCTGCTGCTTCTTGTCCAATGCTTGGCACCACGGAGAAGGGCCTGGCTCCTCTCTTGACACCCTCCTGATTTTAGAACTAAACAAACACACATATTTCTGGAACTGATTCACAGTTTCTGTGATTCTGTGAAACTGAAACATAACAATTTTTAGGAAATAATTTTGGAGGTAAGTGTTTAAATCACACTTCTGAACAGAAAAGAAATATTGAGTTCTCATATGCATTATTCGTTATAGAAGCAGAGCATGATAGATTCTTTCCTCAGTTGAAAAAATTATAAAAAGTTGCTTCACTAAACGTAGAAATTTGTTTAACTAAAAGTATTAAATGCAAATGCAATTTTTTCCTTTGTAAAAAAGTGTTACATTTTACAAGAAAGTCACACTGTTTCACTGGCAGATGATATTACATCCCTGATGTCATGTCATGTTTCAAACTTTTCAGGGTTTCAGTAACAATGGTGTAACCCTGAAGATTCAGATATAATCCACAATCAAGACATAAACCATAGAGAGCATAGACATGACACATTATTCATGGTGAGGAAAGTATTGTAATATAAACAACTATTACAAAAATATGCAAAAATTATAGTTTAAATGTAAAACTTACACTCAGGAATATCTTGCAATGTTATAAAAAACAACTCAGACTTTCCTTTGTCAAATGGACAAAAACCAACTGACTTTCCTTTGTCAAATGGACAAAAAACAACTGATTTTCCTTTGTCAAATGGACAAAAAACAATTCAGACTTTCCTTTGACAAATGGACAGAAAACAACTGATTTTCCTTTGTCAAATGGACAAAAAACAACTCAGACTTCCCTTTGTCAAATGGACAAAACAATGCAGCTGTACTGGGATGCTACTGTGCCTCAGGTAGCTGTAACTTAAGTTTTAGTGATTCTGGTCTCACAACAAACTCAGACCTAACATAATGAGTGATTAACAAGCTGAAGAGCCTCAGCTTGGTGTGATTTTCTCCACTGTCACACCGTTCAGCTACTCTGCAAAGTTCACAAAAACAGGCTTTCATCAACAAAAAATATCCCAGTAGCAACTCTTCCACCATCCCAGTGTGGACTTGCAGCCATGAATTCTTTCCTGAGGAGGAAGGGGAGATCTCCTTCAGTGTGGATGTCCTGATCCTCTGCCTGGAGAGAGGAGGGGAGGAATTAAATACATTCAATGAACATTGAAGCAGGAAAGCAAGGGCTTGTCAAGATAGCATGCAAGAAAAGCTACATTTATATAGATCTTAAAAAGATACATGTCCCTGTCCAGTTTATGGTTACTGTTCTGAAATACTGGAGGGTCAAGTGCATGGTGGCTCTTCTTAAAATTCTTGGGTGACTGTAACTTTTAAACCCAGTCCAATTAACAGGCTGGAATAGTGAATCCCATCTGTGGCTGGGTGATCTGACTGTATGAATTCAGGTAATATGCTGTTTAGAACCAGACATAAGCTATATTTACAAATATCTGCATACTGGTTTAGGTGTGCCTGTGCACAAAACAGCTTTAGCTAGAGAGTCCTATTAGCAAAGCAGTGCTCACAATGTAAATTAAATCTTTTCTCAGCACTGAAGTTCTACCAGGTCCCATCTGCATTACAGTTCTACCAAAATCCTATTAATCAGAAACATGCTTGAAAGCAGCAGCAGAGTGGAAGACTTGACTAAGTAGCTTGAAAATGAGAGGCTGCTTGTATTATCAGCAGTGATGAGTTTTACAGTGTGCTAAGACTGAAGTGAATGTACCTTTTTGATGCAATTACATTCTGTCAAGAAATGGATAATTAACAGTGATTTCCACAGTTCTTAATGCTCAGTTTATTTTAGGTTCTTACAGAATGAGTTAACATTGTGATGTAAAACAATGTTAAAGTGGTTTAACTTCTAATTAATGAAGTTTGTCTACCAAGAGGGTACATGGGCTGTGGTGTGGTGTCCATAAATTATCAAACAAGAAATATTAAGAGAAAATCTACCTTCCTGAGGCTTAGATGTTCTGCTCTGAGTAACGTGGATGTGCTTTATTCCATTTGTAACACAAGCCAGGAAATTTATGGCATAAACATGAACTGCAGGTAGCCACAGAGCTGTGGTACTGGTGACAGGGACAACTCCAGTCCCACAAACATGTGCCCACCCTTTACCTTGGGATTGCAGGTGTCTTTGTGCCCTCATCTCACTGTGATATGGAGAAACAACATGACTTCTGCGGGGCTGTTGGACTTTGGGATTAAAATCTCTTTGTTCTCCTTCTGAAAAACAGTATGCACTAAGCAACTCTGACAGTACATGAGATTAAATGAAGAAAAAGAGAGACAGTATTCTGTTTCAGGAAACAGTATTTCTTAGGTTTGTGCCAAAATACTCATGGCACAATTACAATCTTTCCAAACTAAAGTCAGCCTAACATGCATGGTTCTTGTCCCCATTTCCATCTATGCACATCATGATTACAAGCTGTTAACAAGTGCATTTAGAAACCAGATCAAAATTTTATGACACAGATTTGGAGACTGCAGTCATTAAAACAAACAGAAATCTCTCCCCAAATTGGAATCACAAATCATAATTATAATGGTTATATATAGCTCTCAAGGAAAAGCAGATGCTACCAAGGTCTGGTATTTATAAATCACCAACAGATATTCTCAATTTTGAGTGTCCAGCAGGACCTTGTTGTAGAGCAACATCAGAAGTATTGTTGCCACATAATGCAAAGTACTGAACTAGCAGAATTTATTCTGTCTGTTGTAATTTGCTCAAGGAATTCTGAAGGGGTAATTTTTATCCTCACAGACATTATAACTGATCAGGTATTCAGCAAGTGATAAATACAATTTGAGCATAAACACTGAGATTCAGTGTAAATTATTTCAAAGCCTCAAAGCCTCACCATTCAGGCTGATCTTGATTGATGTTAAAAACCTTTCAGATGTTTTTTTCCCCTGAGTCAGGCAGATCAGGTAGGGAAAACAAATTTGCAAACCGAGTTCTTTAGCAAACTGAGTCACAAATTTGGGGAAAAGAGCAAGGTGTTAAACAAAAAAAGCACAGTTCTTCAAATTGCCCAAAAGCTCCCTTTTATTTTGAAATATGTCAGGAAGTCCAATAAGAAACATTTCATCTTCAATGCCTCACTCAGACCTTCAACTATCAATGTTAAATGGCTCCCTTGAGGGAGTGAAAGAAAAAGCTGAGTAATTTAATTTCTCCTATAAAAATATCTTTAGTCACTGAATAAATAGTGATGTTTCTGTCAATGAATGATACTTGTTGCATATATCTCACTAACCATGTACCTACATGGAAATATTATTCTATGTAAACTTGGGTAATCAGAACCACATAAATTGCTAAAAAGGGAACTGTTTTCTTAGATATAGTCACTGCTTCTTGGAGAAAGAACTTAAAATTTACTTAGCTTGATGGGCTGCCTGTAATTGCTGCTGCTGTTGAAGAATAATTAAGCTCATCAATACATTAACTTTCTTGAGAAAACCCACACAATGCCAAACCTGTGTAAAATCCATCCCCTCTTGGTCTGCTCTGTATTGTTCTGCTCTTTGCCATGCAAATCTTGCAAATGAGAGACTTCAGATTCTGGAAGGGTGTGTATAAAGACTCCTGCAGAAAACACAGTTAAAAATCAGTGACCCTTCTGCTCTTCTTTCTTCAGGTGCAGCACAAATTAAACACATACACAACAACTCTAAGACTTGTCTGAGCCACACTTGGGCATGCTTGGAGGTGGTGGGTCTGGTTCATACTGTTACAGGAAATAAAGCTTGAATATTTAATATTAAATACTTGGAGGGATGAGTAGGGGTGCAGAAGAAATGCTTCCCCTTCCTCAGTGAAGTGTTCTTCCTTCTCTGCTCACACCTGTAAATCCCTTGCTGTCCTGTTCTCTGACCTTGCTCCTGTAGCTGAGCTGAAAAAGATTTCCATCAGCAATACTTCAGGCAGAGATGCTTAAAGCCCCCAGAGAAGGATGATGAACTCAGGGAAAATACACCAGTAAAAATCAGTCTCTTAATCTCATACATTAAAAACAAAACTTAACCCAACATCTGCCCCAACTCTTAACTGATAAAACATAACTAAGTCTAAAAAGAAATGGGGAATTAAATTCAAGTGTTTACCTCGTGGTGTGATGAAAAATTCTGCTGTCAAAAGGACAAACTGAAGCTATTTAAGGATGCAATATTGAGAGATGTGCTACATCCTTAACTTTCTCTGATTCTGTGAGCTTTGAAAAAGTGACAGATCTTAGAATGAATGTATTTCTTGTTACCTGATTGGTGCATGTGGGATTTACTACACAATGAAGAGTACTAGGAGAAAAGAGATTTCAGAACTATAGCATAATTTGTGACTTTGATAAAATTGAACTGATTTTACAGGATGACATTTCCTTTTTTAGGAGCAAGAAGGAGTAAAGATGACAGAAAAAGCTAAAAAATCTAATAGGTAGTGAGACTGCAGTAACTAGAGGGGTTTCCTGAGTTAGAGGCAGAGTCTGACTCCCTGAACCCTGCTGGGAACCACCCTAATGCATCTTCTGAGTTAACAAACCTCCTCAGAGACACTTAAGTAAAACCCACAGATTTTTCAAAATTTTGTTTTGAAATTGTGGGGAACACTGTGAGGAACACCCTCTAATGAGAAAAACCTTTCCTTTTAATCTTGGGAGAATAAATTCAGAATGTATGGAGCTCGGGTGAAAAGCAGGATCAGAAAACACCAAACATGTCATTTATGCCAACCCCATGATGTAATTTGGGTTTAATTTAAAAAAATTGATCATGAACATACTCATTAGTGAGAAGCACAATAAAAAAGCTAATAAAGTGATAATATCATTGCCTTACTTCTTTATGAGACTATTATAGCCAATTTTCTGTGTGGATAAACAAACTAATATGATTACAGTTTTGAAAAACAGAACTAGCATAATATGAGCTTAGCACAATTAAAAAAACCCAGGATGGCTCTACATGGCTCTTTTTATTCTTATCAGAAGCTGTCCATTTTTTTATCTTTAACAGCTGTTAGGCTACAAAGAGCTACACAAAAACCTGCCCACAGAAATATCAACTGTATTTAATGTGCACATTTCCTTCTTTTGGTGCAAGAACCTGTAGGAAGCAAACCCTAAAATGTTCAAAATCTTTGCTATACATGTAAATATTTAACCAGGATTGCCTTTCCACTGTAATTGTCAGACACCTATTAACTGTATTTAAGCCCATCACGTTCAAACCAGCAGTGATTCTGAGACTGCCTCAAGTCCCTGAAGTAATGCAACTGTCCAGACAATGGAGAAGGGACCATCCATCAGCTGGTTGGTAATAACCAACCAGACAATAATAACCAATTATTATTAACAGCCAATAAATAGGAGTTAGGAGACAAGCTCTGAACAACCACAGGAATAAATTTTTCCTATTATTTTTTTTTTTCTGTAACAAAACATCTCATGTAGAATAATTTTTTTTTTCTGAATACAATACTGTCACTCTCACCAGATTAGATTTATGGTGCTCAAGGTTAGACTGTTAACAAACAAGTGCTGAAAGATCTTGGCTTCCAGCAGTACATCAAGCTCTGCCAGGAACTAAGTACCATTTTTATTTATTAAAGTTGAACTTATAATAATAGGGAAAACCAATCACATATCCTTGTTGCCTTGCCAGTGTTCCCAGCTAAACTGGCATCTCTTGGCAATTCTGCCCAAAACAGATTCCTGCCTCAAACTGATAAGCTGGAAAGCTATTTTATTAGTCTGGGTACATATCTCTGCCATATATGTACCATAAAATTGTACCTAAAAAAGAGAAAGGTATTTAAACTACTCTCAAAGTTCACATAGCTTGAGTATTTTTCCTCACAACAGAACAGTTTATCTGGGGTTTGTTTAAAACAGAGCATCAGGCTTTTAAAAACCCTAACCTAGATATTTCAGTTGATCAAGCATATTTCTAACTGTTCTAGGAAAGTAAGATCTTTCTTCATCTTTGTTATAAAACAGAATAAAATAGAACTCCAACACTAACACAAGATTTTAAAATGTTAACTAAAACATACTACATAACTCATTAAAAAATACCTGCTATCAATTAATACAAAAGTTGTACACATTTAAATGTGTATTGTCAAAATTATCCACTAATCTGAATTCTACCCAAATGGAATACAAGTATCAATTTCACACAGATCTGGACACTTTTACATTTTTCCATTTATTCCTTAAATCCTCTATTGTTTTGCAAAAGTCCTGCATGAAATTCCTGGATGAACCATTAGACCAATCCACAATCTACTGAAATCAACAGACCAATTAATAGGAGCCACAGGATTTGGACAGAGGTTATGGTCCTCATCATATGACTGAACACATATGGGAAGGATTATTCTCCTCCTTCATGCTAAAAACATAAATTCCACCCACCCACAAGAGCTGCACTCCTCACTGCAGCCCAGCACAGTATGCAGCTGGACACAAAATCACAGAACAAAACCAGTTATACAAAAACAACTGGCACTGAATGCACGAGATTAAAATAAAACTGAAACTTTCTTCTCTGCAATTACTTTAACCTCAAGTGATACATCCAGTAGCAGATAAAAGCATTTCCAAGGTAAGATGTTCAAAAGCCATTAAATGATACAGGCTTTTCAGAGCCCTGAATTAGACACATTAATTGAGGTGTCAGGCTTCCCCAGAGCACCTGGTGCCTCCCTGGCCTCACAGGGCTGAAACTGCACTGCTCTTCTGCTAACACAGCCTGCAAACCTCCTAACCCCAGACCTGTGAGACAAAGTGCCACTGAGACCTAAATAAGGACTTAGAGCTCCAGGAAGGCACTTGGTGACATTCTAAAAGAAATACCCATATTTACCCATTCTAAAAGAATGTACCTTCTTCTGACACCCAGTTCTTCTTTGAATTTGCCAAACCTTCATCTCAAAATTTAGGATCCTTAATGCCTTTAAAAACATCACTCATAAACATTTGGTTTTTTAAAGGTGTTCTTAATATGTTGCTTAAGATCTTATGGGAAAAGGATCTCATTACTATCTCAGTACTAGAAAACTATTGTGGGCATTTTCTTTTTTGAAACTGACAGCTATTTTCCTTACATTTTCTGAGTAGTGGGAAAAAATAAAAGTAAAATTACAGCTTCCTTCATAAGCTTGTTATTTCTACTTTTTTTAAAAAAAATATTTTTTGTGGAGAATGAAAAAGGAATAAGAAAGAGAAGAAAAACACAAAGAAGGGGGAACAATAACATGAATATTAAAATAACAACCAAAATGGACAGGTGTCACTGTGACACACAGAGGGAACACAGCACACACAGCAGGGTTCAGGAGAGGAAAAGAACTCTCCAGTTCATTGCTGCCCTCGGATCTCTCAGTCTCTGGGCAGTGCCCAGAGATTGCACAGAGCAGTTCCCACCTCTCCATCCCACTGGGCACTGAGCAGTCCATCAGGTGAGATCTTTTACAGAGGAATGCAAACATGACTCTTGTTTATCTCACAATTCATGAGCACTGACTCCATCACACCCAAACAAATCAGAAGGGTGATTTCCAGGGAGAGCAGACAGGTACAGACAGGACAACAGACTTTTACAAAGAACACAGAGCTGAAATGAAGGGATTGCTTACATTGCCTTCCAAAAGTTCCTCCACAGAGCAGCCTTGGTGTGCCTTCTGGTACTTTTGCTGAAAGAGTTTTCCATCGAAGAGTGCCCAAGGCATCAGGTGCTCCATGCTGAAGGGAAAGCCACAGGCACTGTTGGCCAGCAGCAGAGTGGAGAGGCCACGGATGAGGACAGCACCCAGGTGCACAGCCCTGGCCTCCACCTGGGCCAGCTGGGAACACACAGAGACAGCTCTCAGCAACCAGCAAACAGGAAATATCTTACCATCTAAACAGGCACAGAGCAGAGGAAATGATCAGCTCTACTGCACGATGGCCCTCTACTCCACAGCAGTTGTCTGAGGGCTCTGTAGCTAGTTTGTTCAATAAAGTGAAAGAAGGGAGGTTTAATGAATACAGCACCTCACTCAACATTTTAAGACAAATACATTCAAAATGTAAATGGAAAGACAAAATAGTATTTTTCAAGTGTTAGCAGCTCTGCAGGAAAAAAAAAAAAGTTCTGTTAGTGGAATGCAAAACATGAGCTGGGAGTACAAATTGATGTGTACAGTGATCCTCTGACCTTCCAGAGTTTGCTCACCCCGGAAATGTTACAGTGTTTAGAGATCATTTAAATTGCAGGATTTGACAGAACAAAGTTTGTTGCATCCAAGCTTTTACTTTAAACACTCTAGAATTTCCCTTGACTGTAATCTGAAAGTCAAATTATTTCACTTCAACCTGAATGTCTCCAGAAGAAATACTGGAATTGTGTGACAACATTTAGAAAATGCAAAATGAGAAACTCAACAAGACAACTCAAACTCACAGCCAAAATAAACTCCATGAGTGAATTTAACATCCTGTTGTGGCAGAGGACAGCAAAATATAAAAACCTTGAATCCTGTATGGGGAACACTGATTTTCAGTACTGTTCAAACAGTACAAAGCTCCTCAGTGGGCAATGCCCTTTCCAGTCTGTACCAAAGCAGTCTGTTAGCATCAGGAGACATTCCTAACAGTGTGGCCATCAATACTGTAATCCATGTTAGCTATGGGACCCTTACAGAATAAATTATACCAGAAATGGAACAGTACCCAAAACAGTGCACAACAGAAAGGGACTCAAATTGTCTTAGTCCTGCAGAGCTGTGAACTGTTTGAAATGTTACAGAAAGAGTTGGCCATTTTTACTATATCTTACAACTTGAAAGATCTCCAAAAGACTTAAAGGTGTGGACATACATCATCAGTGCCTTTTTTAAAAATCAATAAGAAGTAGCAAAATCTGTGAAATGTAATAGTGATGAATCAGAATTTTTCCTTCCTAAGGTTGCCATCACAAAATCAGAAAACCTTTGATAGCAATAAAGAGCTACAAAGCTTCTTCCAAAAATGAAAACCACAAATCATTTGGACAATAGAGCCAGACACTGGTGAAGGAGTTAGGTTTTATTCACTATTATGCAATGAGCAGAATTCTGTTGCAAAATTTGCCTGGGTGAAGCTGAATTTTGTGATGGGGTTCCCCCTAAGCACAGGCAAGGGGCAGCAGGGTTCTGTTGAGCTGGCTGAAGAGATGAGGTACATCTCCATGGGCTGCTTTCTGGGCAGTGCAAATGCAGAAGAGGGCTCAGACACGGAGATGCAGGCAGGGAGGTTCAGAGCCCTCTGGGAAGAACTTCTGCCTCTAGTGATTCCTGGAAAGGCATCAAGCTGGCCACCAGGGCACTGACCCAACATGACAGCCAGTAGTTGAAATTCACCCAGTGCAGACAACTGGAGACAACCACTGACTTCCAGAAAAATGCAAACAACACAAGCTGATTTCACAGAACTGTGCAATGGTTCAGGCTGAAAGGGGCCTCAAAGCTCATCTAGTATCCAGCCACTGCCATGGGCAGGGACACCTCCCACTAGAATTTCAGCAGTCATCTAGAAAATGAAAGGTTCATAGTTTTCTGATCATGACACTTCACATTTGACTGAGGAGACTCTCTTCTGCCCTCCCTTTAAAATAAATATATTTTCAGTAGGGGATCAGGCCACTGAGTTTCAGGAAGTTATTCCCCCCAGATGCCAGCTGAGACTAGAAACTACAGGCACACTCATAACTCCTTTGCTCTGGCAAGTAAGGCAGGGGTTTGCAAACTGTTTAACAATGCTGAAGGGGACTTGAAAGAGGAATGTGGTTTAAGTGAACCAGTATTTGTACTCAAGTAAACTGCTAGAGTGCACAGTCACTTATCATGTTGCAGCTGAGATGCTTACACTGCATTTATTAGATTGTTTCTGATCACCAGATCAAATCTTAAGACCTGCTAAGGAAGTGTGTCCACATCATTTACAACCCTAGCTGTGTTCTTTTCAGTTAAACCTGAGACATACTGACCAAAAAGATACAATAATGCTGCTGGTCACAGGCTGTACAGTTAGAAGACTTCATTTTTGATATCTAGGGATATCAGTCCAGAGCTTTTTAAAGCACTGTAGTATTGGGGGGTAGAGGGTTAGTGTGTGAAAATATCAAGGTAAGGCTTGGTGTTTTAATGGAAATTAGTATGAACAAGACCAAAGCAAGAGCTGTCAACAGTGATTTCTTTATTTTAATAGGACAGGAAATACATTCACTAAAGGGTAGTTTCTATTTTTCATGTCTGGCAATGAAAAGCAAAGAAAATGAAAGCACAGTGAGCCTGTAACAATGAGGCTGTGCACATGGCAAACCACAGGGTTGCCCTGCCATGGGAATGCTCACAACTGCTTGGTGCCTGCGATGCTAAGACGTCAGGATGAGAAGTGGAAAATTCCAAAAGAAAAGAAGTCTTGTCTTGCAGGGCATTACACCCCAGAGATTACTTCCTTTTGGAAATAGTGTCTGCTCTTTTTAGAGTTTCTATAAACTCAGGGCCCCAGTGAGCCATGTGAGATACAGCCCTGTGATCTCACTGCTGCTTCTCCTGCACCAGCTGATGACATTGTGTGAGACAGGGAATGGGTGAGAACTGCTCCTCCTGCCCAGTTGCCTGTGTGCAGCCCTGTGCTGAGCCCATCCCTGGCAGCTCCCACCTCCCAGACTGGGCAAAGAGATGACCTTTTCCCATTTGGCAGCATTAACTGAAGGCTGAGAACTCAAATGTTCACAGTCCTTTGGCATCATTGCAGCAGAGGGTACTGATAGCAGAGGTTTGAGCTCCAGTGGGTAAGCTGCTTGTAAAGAACAAGTGCTACAGCATCCACAACACTATGCATAAAGTTTTATTCTAACAATTTCAGAAGTCTTTTTGCTGGAATACTTATAGATTTGTCTCATATCCCCAGGTTCAGGCTGATGTCTGTGGCTGAGTGCATGTGCACTGGTGACAGAAAGAGGCTTGGCAGGGTGGAAGATGTTTGCTCACAGCAGCACTTTGCAAATCTAGACCAAGAGAATGCACATCCTGCTGCACAGTTTTAACTTACAGGAAGAGAAAATACATGGATCTTGTACATGAAATGCAGATTTCCAGTTCAAATCTCATCTAAAGAAATAATAATTAAAAAAAAATCAGGATGCAAAAATACCTTTGCATTTTAAGGAAATTAGTCCTCTGACTCTTTGCAAATTCACAAGGGATTTTTTACAGAGGTGTAAACATTATACTATGCATTTTGAAAGCTGCACAAACTATTTCCAGGAGCATACTAAAAGACATGTTTGCCCCTCAACTGATTGAAGTTTAAAGGCTTTAAATTTTGTCAAAATGATAAATAGGTTCTAAGACAGCTGAAATGTGAGGGCAAGTATCTGAACATGCCAGATGTCAGCAGACACAGCAAAGCCATCTCACCATCTGAATTTCTTGAAACCAAGGAGAAAAGCTATGATGACAATTTAAGGGTTTTTTATATATGCTCCTCTACATGTCCTCTGTATCTCAATGTATATGAATGAAATGAAATGTAACATTTCATTTAAAAACTGTGTCCTTTAGTAGGATTTTCAACAACATTCTGGGCATGTTATTTTTCAGTGTAAAAAGTCTGTATTAATAATTGTTACTTAGGTTAGATTTTCCTTTTTTCTTATTCTGTTGCCTTCTTCCTGTGGTGAAGTTGAATACAGAAGATATGACTATGGCTAACATTTTGATAGAGAAATTTTAAAAGAAAATGCTTTAAAATTACATAAGGCATTTCTCCCACTCCTCCCTTCCTCCTCCACCTACAAAAGGAATATACCTGGTTTCGTGATAAAAGGGAAAACATAACACTCAAGGACAGGTTAGTATTTGAGGATTTCTGGGTAAAATGAATCAATTCACTACCAATAGTTACAAATCAATGTAATTTGTCCCATGCAATAAACTGCTGGCATTCAAGTGGGAGTGATCCAAATCTGTGTACTTGTCTGGTTTAAGCAGCTCCTTTTAGATCCATTTGAACTCAGTATATCACAGCACTGCTGCTTCCTACATGAACTCCCCCAGCAGCCACCTCTACCTGTAATGATTAAATATTTAACCACAGGCAATTTGTGCTTGAGCAATAAAGGCTGCAGGTAGATCCTATCTCAGGAATTTGCCAGTAAACCAGCAAGGCTTAGCTTTGCCTGGGAGCACCAAGGCACACTGGGCTCCAACCCCAGAGAGGTGAACACTGAACACCCAGCTGATGACAAAGCTGTGCAATGGAGAGCATCCCTACACAACCCCAGGCCAAAGACAGGGACCAGACTGTCCTGCTTCAGCCATCAGGGCCAATTCCCAGGGGGAGCTGGCAAAGGATGCTGCAGCCCCTGCACACTGGAGCTCTCCTCTCTGCTCCTGAGAACAGGAGAACCTCAGCTGGTGCAGTGCTGGTAAAGCACAGGAGTGTCCCCCTGCAGAGCTGGGCTGGGGAATAGTGCAGGTCCTGGGCAGCAGTCAGACTGAGGGGGGAGAGGAGCACCAGTATTTTGAAAACAGACTAAGGTTTATTCTGATAAAAGATTACGGCTTAAATTAAGCTCTTCCTGCTTAAACAAGCTGTGTGCAAAGGAAAATGGGGATTGAAAAGAGATCCTATGAGGGCACTGGCTGCAACAGAAACTAGAAAAACCTGTTTTTAAACACTTCTAAGACTTTGAAGTAAATATTTAGCTGTAAACAATCCAATTGTTTAGTATTTATATGTTCAGGAAAGTTTATTTACTGGGTTTTATCAGGACTTTGATGTAAAATGATACTTCTTTGTGGAACAACACTCATATTTACATTAAACCAAAACCACCACTGAAGTAAACTTTTAAAAAAAAAAATTGCTTTTCCCATTAAGCACTCTACAAATAATAACACAAAAGTACTACTGCTAACCAATTTGCAACTAGAAAAAAATTTCCTTCAGTTCCAAAAAGATTACATCTCATTTCTTGTTTAATTTTCAGAAACAGCTGCTTTTATCAGAACTCTTAATCATATCCACAACAAACCCCAGCATAAGCACACCTCTGTGACAATGAATTTCACAACTGAAAAGTTTAATCCTCTCAGCTTATTTATTCAGTTCTGCAATGGACAGCACATTAGCACCTGCAGAAAGACTGAAATAACATGACTTCTCTTATTTTAGCACAACTGCTCAACTCTGGTCTAAAGTGACAGACCACAATCCCTGGACATGTCCAGAATGCTGCCATCAGTTCTGAACTGCAGTCACCAAATGCAGCCCAGCCAGCAGCCACGGCCCTCTGCAAAGGGGAGTGGACCCATCTGCATTTTCGTTTCCAGGGTCTCAAATATTTGCTCATGTTTTTGGTGACACGCTTATCCTCCAATCTTTTCACCTTTCCATCACATATTGAATTTAGTTGGTAGGGAAAAACATTTTATTTTGTTGGGACTCTGAAAACTCTTGTAGCCTGTAGTGATGTCTCCCTTTCTCATGGATGCCCTAATAAAAGTGATGCTGAATAAAGTTTCATCCTGCTGGGCAAGTTAGAGTGCCTTCTCCATCTTCCCTGTTGTCTATTTAAAACAACCAGCAGTAAGCAATGCTCTCCCAGACCCCTACATTTCTGTCAAATGCAGCTGAAACTGGCCAACAAATTCAAGCGTTATTAGGGGACACAGAGGAAAAATTTAGAAAGCATGCAAAAGGTCACTTCTCTCCCAGTAACCTCCCACTGTAAGCCTTCAAACACCAAACTTTTTCCACTCTTTTACTTCCTGACACCCACTATACATTGCTCTATTCCACTCTACACTGTCTAGCTCCATCACCAAAATGTTCAGCATGAGGGTCTTCACTTGCTGCTGCCTCATCCCGACCATACTCCAGATCTAAAGTCCTTATCCACACCTTAATCCACAAGGTGTTTAATCACAGGACTGGAACACAGTTTTAGGTGTAAAAATTCTGCCACCAACAGAACTAGTCAGCAGAGTGTGCTTGGCTGATGCAGCCTGTCCTCCCACAGCCCCAGACTCGACTGGCAAGTGACAGCAGGTCAGGCCTGCAACTGCTCAGTCTGCTGCTACAATTGTCCCAAGCTTAATAAGCCAAGCTGAAAAATTAGTATTCTTTATTTTCCACCCTAGATTCAGAGTGGAAGTTCAAGATTTAGTCAATTGTCTTAATATAGAACTCTCTTAAGCTGTTTGAGTTTATATTTCTTAAGTGTCTGATTTATTTCCCACTGAAACCAACAGAATTTCAGCAGAATTTGATCAGGCAAAATTTAACATGTCAGAAGCACTGCAGCTTCCAGAAACATTATCACAACTGTTATTCATGTCCTAAGCTCTTCAAATAAAACTGTCATCGAACCAAGATACTTTGTGTAGAGAATTCCAGTAGAGCAAATATTGCTTGCCAGTAAAATATAGGTTTTGTTGGTTTTTTTTCTCCTTGGGTTTCTTTGTATTGCAAAGCAGCTGCACAATAAGATTGTTGACACTCGGTTCACCCTTTGAAGTGATATGGTGCACAGTAAACAGCTCTGGCTAAGGGATTTTCTAGGTGTTAAGTCCACAGGTTGAGGAGGAAAAGAAGAACTTGTCTGCTCCTATTTCATGACAATTCCAAGCTCCAAGACAAATCAAATGAGTCACAGAGCAGCATTTCAGAGGAGCTGTGAAGGGAAGTGACAAACTGAAACCTGTGACCAGGAATCTTTGAGATACCAGGATTTCATTTGTAACTAAGCTACAATAGAGTATCCACTTCTACAACACCTATTCCTTTTGAAATGGAAAATTGCCATACACAGCTTGAAAGTGGCTGCCTTTTGGCACAAGAATGCCAGCCCTGTGCTATGGTTTAGATGAATACACACCCAGAAATTAGAGAATCTTTGTTTGGTGCACACTGCAGTTGTATAAAGATGGTCTTCTGAGCCATTCAAGAACTGACCACAAATTTAGATTTTAAAGAAAATATTATTTACAGGTAGTATTCTACATTTCCTTGTATCAGCACGATGTCAGAGCAAATTCAAAATAAACAGGGCAAGAGTTTATGTGAGAGTAACTTGGCCATTTTAAAGACTTGAAGAATGCTGTTTTAAAGAAAATGCATGCTCTGTAATAAGCCAAACTTTGGCACTGCAGACCTCAGCCAGCACTGGACTTTGCAGGCACTTTGCTGATAACATTTCAGCCTCAGGAACTGATCTGCAGCCATTTCAAAACAAAGGATACCTTTTTTTTTTTAATGCAGAAGGTGCTGTGCCAAAATAAACTTCCTGCAGAACACCACTATGCTTTCAGCCTCCTGTAATTGAAAAATACTACTGACCATTGCTCCTAGCTTGAACTATTCCTCTATTGTACTGAAGCCTCAGGGTACTAACACAACACACAACTGTATGATTTTGCTAGAAAGTTAAAAGCACTGACCAGGTTGAGGGATGGATTTTTTAAAAAGTATTGCCATAGCTCTGCTTTTATTACATTCAAAAGTAAAGCCTTCACTGAGGAAGTTACAGAACTTAAGTCCTAGCAGAGTAACATTTTCTGCCAAGATGTGTTTGTGTATTCTACACAGAAAACTATTGCTAAAGAGGAAAAGATACATAGGTGTGCATTGTCTGTCCTTGCTAAAACCAACACCTGTATAGCTTTGTACTTGGCAAGGAACTGAATGTCTCTTCTTTTCAATCTAGCAGGGTAATGCATAGCAGCCCAGATGAATGTAACACATCCTTTTAGTTAATGTGCACAGTGCTGGTGTGACACTAGACATGCTGATGAGATTACTAAACAATTAACTAAATCTACATAAATCACTGATTTTCTTTGATGGTGATACACAACTACCTTTATACATTTGGTATTTATTGTCCCTGATTGTTTTTTCCTCACATGTAAGGAAATTCTACCTTATTTCTTGTAGCTTATAGATTTTCCAGGACAGCCAGAGGGATGTCCTGGTTCCCACCCTCACGGGCTGCTCGCTCCTTCCAGCATGCAAGGAAGTGAGAACCATTAAACTCAGGAGTAAAAGTACACTTTGACCAACACAAACTTGGCAGGAAAATGTCAGTTGATACCAGAAATATTTATTTTCCCCCTCTCTATAATAAGTTATCTCTGACTTTTTCACAGCTGTCAGTTTGCTTGATATTTTGGGAGAGCTTTATTACCCTCATTACTAATAACCACGTTCCACTTCCTGCAATATTATTTGGTGTGGATTAAAAATTAACAGCAATTTTGTTATCTGAAATTCCACAGTGTCTCTTACCTTAAGCATCCTGAAATATTCTTTAAGCCATATGCACTCTAAAAGCAATTTATAACTGAAACATTGCTGCTATTTCAATGTTGTTGCAACCCAGCTAATTATGACCTGCAGGGCAGTAAAGGGGAAAACTCACAGAAACCCACAGCAAACTTAAGAGTTATGCAGAAAAATGCAAGACCATCTGCCACAAAGGAATAAAAATCCTCTTTTTAAGGCCCTTGTTCAAAACCCTGAGCAAGATTTTCTCCCTGGGCAAACAATTTTTTCTATCACTGTGAGAGAGGTTAGGCCCTGGAGGAAGTTGCCCAGGGAGGTGGTGAAGCTGCCATCTCTGCAAGTGTTCAAGAAGCACCTGGAGGTGGCAATCAGGGATGGTTTTTAGGGGTGAATATGGTGGTGCTGATGGTTGGGCTAGATGATATTGGAGGTCTTTTCCAACCTTGACAATTCTGTGATCTAGTTATGCTGTGGTTTGCATTTGTGCCAATTTTATATAACAGAATTTACACAGCTATGTGAATTTTGGTACTGGGGTTCATGTCAACTGCAAAAAATGTTCAGGGAAATAGACCCTAATAATACTAATAAAAATACCCAATTTTGTCAAGAAGAAATTGGGGAGAGTGGGGCAGAAACACCAATCTTGTCTGCAAGTTGAGTAGGTCAGTTAAGCCTAAACTTTCTTTTTAATATGCTTATGAACCAGCAGCAGCAAAAAAAAAGTAGAGCCAGATGTTAGTGGACTAAGAAAACCTTCTTCAGAACTTCGAAAGATGCTTATTAAAACAGCCACAAATTTGGAGCTGGGTCTTTGAAAAGTGCTGTGAGCAGTGAGTAACTAGAGCTCCTGAAACATAATTGTGTTTGCTTGACCCCTGTCAGTGCAGCTGAACTGTTCTATTTGGACTGGGTCGTTGAAGACTGTCTTGAGTACATGAGAAGAATATTTCTAATTTTGAACATGGACTGAACCAGTCCCAACTCGAAATCACATCCCATACTGCTGCACTTTAGTTCCAGATTAGCCCAGAAGGCTGAGGAAACCTAAAGAGTGCAGAAGAGAAAATGGGCTGGGAAGCAGAGCCAAGAGCAGCAAACCACCTCAATCCCCCCCTCCACCTGCCACTTGCAATCTCACCTACAATCCTGAAAACATTTCTGACAGATGCAAATTCAGGGGAACATAAGCCCTGGTTCAGTAAAGCATCTGGGAATGCACTCAAATTCCTTCCAGTTAATACTGATGTATATCACAAAAGTAGGTCCTTTGTATGCAAGCAGGGTTTATCCTTAAGATTTTTACAATATTCTTACTTGCATTTTATGTTTTACTCAATCCAGGTAGACTTTAAGCACATATTAATTAGGAAACAGTCACACAGACACAATAAACATACACTCCTGGGGGAAAAAAAAATAAAGATGTTTTTGAACAATCACATTTTGAAAAACACAGATATCTCACAAAGGCTGCTCGGGGTCTGTCTGAAAAATATCACACATAATGGTGTTGACAAACAGCTTGGCTTGCCATCAGACAGGAGACTGAAATTATGGAATGTTTAGGATCTGGGTATTATTTATGCTTTTCTGTCTGCATGGCATAGAAGAAAAAACACAGAATGGATGTAGCAATGCCCTTCTTTAAATCTGAGGGATCCCAACCAAGACACCTACACAGCTAAGTATGCCTCAGGAAAATATCAGAGAAAAGTACCTTGTGTAATATTGGGATAACACCAAGGTAAACCAAGGTATAAAACCAAGGTAATTTTGCTTCCATGACACTACACAATGAAAAATCCTCAAAAATTCCGTGCAATTAAAATTCTTGCTAAAGCTATTTCCAGCTTTCAAGCTAGTTACCTAGTTTGCTGAGTACTTCTTCTGCTTCTTATCAATTATTATTATTGTTCCAAAGTTAATTAAACACCTAATTCATATTGTGTGAAAGTTCATTTGCAATCAAGTTGCAAAGACTCTCTGAATCTTATCATTTCAGACCTAAAATGACTATGCTCATTTCACAGCAGTAATAATTTTAAATAACAAAAAGCTCTTAAAAAATTGAAGGAATATCCTTCAGGGCTTGACTGTCTTGAACTTCATACGCAGCCAAACTGCTCCTTTTATGAGTGGTACAAAAGATGTAATTATTCTTAGGTAGATATTCTGGTTTAATGGGACATTTTAGAGCTCTACAGGGTTTGCAAATACCCCAAATTCCAGCAGTGATGTGTATGCCCACCCATGCACCTGCTATTAAATTTGATTTCCTATTTTCTGGCTTACATTTCACTTTTTAAATCATTTATCGGGACCCAAAATTCACCTACCAATTCCCACTTTGGATTTCCTTTTTAACTAAATTTTTCCATCTCCTCTTTGGTCACAGCTTTCAGAAAAGATGTGACTCACAGCTTTACACCTCCAACACAAATTTCTCATGTAGTCACATATTTAGAGAAATCTTGGAAAAAATGTAATTGTGTTTATAAATATGTTTTTTCCTGTTTGGGCAGTATTTAACAGGCATTACTGGTGAAAACTGACCTGCAACTGCACCTGTATATAATAAAATATTATTATATAATAAATATACACACAGAATAAAAACAAGTCTGGAACCATGACTGCTGGTGCCTCTTTTTCTCTGCCATGGTCTCAAAGTCACACTGATGCCTCTCTGGGCTTTTTGCCAACATCACACACCAGATTAAAATAGAAAGAAGGGAAATAAGACAACCTGGGGTCCAAAATTTAATTCTGACCTTATGTATAAGCTCTATGGGAGGCTTGGGCAAAGCAGAATGTTAATCTACCATATAAGGGGGGCAGCACAAGAAAACTAGAAAAAAATCTAACCAGAAAAATGTATTTTCTATCGTGTGCACATTTTGGTATTTTGAAACCATCGATCTTGAAAAATAATCAAATCTTCATGTGTAAACATTATGTTATTCTCAGACAGTAATATTGAATGTACAATGTAGTTACATGTTCACAGCCCACTTTCTTTCAGCATGAGATAAACTGTATTTTTTATGGCTTTAACCCACTTTATTCAAACCATAGACTTTTCTGTTTCCTAGACTTGTGGCTTTATGGATCTCATTAACCATGAAATGTGGACAGCATATTAGAAAGTAGATTGGAAAGTGAAGGCTGAAATGCTCTCATCATTCTATCAGAAGATGCTCTATTCATATTTTCTCCCATATTTCATAGCAGGAGTTAAGTATTCTGCTAAAACATATTTGCTAATGGGCTTCTCTAAAGAAAGAGAGATTTTTTTAATTAAATTTGTGTTCTTCAAAGCACTGTTTACAAGAAAAAACATTTTTTCTACATTTAATGTTAAGTCTAAAGTGGCAAATGAGAAAAATCTTCATAAAATTTTGCAGATGCTGCCTAATTTTACCATAACTTCCTTGGAAACTGTGATTAAGCTGTTTCTAGGGATCACTTTTAACTTTTCAATAGAAAATAAAAAGTATGGTAAACAGATTGAACTCTATTCCTGATTTCTTACTATAAACTCCATTTATTAATCAACTACATGTTAGTGTAATTCATTGCACTTGGATCCTTTGATTTTAAACACAGATATCTAGAAAATTAAACTCTTAAATACCTATTGATAATTTATTCATTAACTATTAAAATAATAACTCTATTGAGCATAACTCCATTTTGTAAAATGACTAAATAAACACAGTAATGAGTAAAACCAATTCAAGCTATTTTGAGATGGGATCTTGGAAATCAGATGCTTGAATGGTAATTCTCAGAAAGCTGGATTTATTGATCATTATTCTTAGAATATTTGTATAAGATGTTCTATTTATTTCGCCTCCTGGCCTTTCAAGAGAGAACTCCCAGGACATTATAAAGTTCTCTATTCCTGATACAGCATGGCAAGACACAGATATACATACAACCCAGAAAGAGCAACTTTTTTCCACAGGGAAATTCAGGTCATCAAAACACAGGAAAAGAGGTTAATTTGAAGGCAACGAGGGAAAGTTTTGAAACTCTTATTTATGTATTCACAACCTCAGATGAGACCAAAATCTTTCCTCACCATTCCCTTCAGAAGGATTTATCCTGGCTCAAACTATTACCAAAGGCACTACTGTGAATTTTGATAAAGTAAGGCAAGGTAAAGTGAAGCAGCCTGATACCAAAATATTCAGCTGTGTCACATGAATGCTGTGCTGGTTTCCAGCACAGCAGAAGGCATTGTGGGACAGTGCATGAATTGTGTAAGCAGCAGAGTGACACAACTTTGGGAAGGACTTGCCAGAAGTCCTTGGCAGGAGCCAATTCCAGCAACCTTCTGTCCACAGAGTGACAGAGGACACAGCTCCACACTGCAGCACTCCTGTGTGCACAGCTCAGCTGCCACAAGCTTGGTGGGTAAGCACCAAGATTTTGTGAACGACTTTCAGTCAGCACAGTGCTGACAGGGAGCATACATTGATTAATGCTACATGTTTGGATGCACATTTATATTTTCAAAGAGCCACAACACAAATGAATCACACAAAGACCTCTAATTCAAGCAGAATAAACTTGGGAGCACTTTAGAAATTTATGTAACAACCCCTGTAAGTGCATCTATAAACAAGTTCTGCCTGGGCTTGATTTCCTGAGTGCCACAGAGACTTGATGCAGTTCTGATGCTCCCAATGCTGAGTGCAGAAATGTGTCTGACAGAAATAAATCCCATAATTCTGCTGCACTCCACACTGCCTTCATTTCCTTGCATCCTTTTTGCTACAGTCAGCTATGAATCAAATCTGTGAGGAGTTTAAAGAAACTTTAGGAGCCTGGACTTCATCTGTTGTAAGGAATCTAATAATGGCATTGGAATCACACAGGTTTTGTTATTTTTGTACTTGTGCACTGGAACAAATGGATGGCAGCAGGAGTGTTACCTGGAGATCCACGAAAAGGAGTTTCAAAATTCTCTCATGGACTGTTCAAAGAAACCAGGAATTTATTGGGAATACAAACAAGATTACAGAATGAAGATATGTGAAGGGTCTAACCATTTCTAACCCTTTCCCATTTACTTTTATAGAGTCTGTGCTATACACTGCTAATACTTTAATTACAATTTCAGGTTATGAAATTGAAAATACTCTAGCATAATTTCATATGCAGGAAGAACTGTTTAAATGCAATAACCATCTAGGAACCTTCAATCCACATGTGGAAAGACAGAAGGTAAGAAAGGAAAAAGCAGGTTTGCCTGGAGTGTATATAAAATACTTAAAAGAACTTCCAAATAGTTAAAGAACAGTGTAATCCAAATGGTTTTCACCACAGTTGAGTCACATTAGGCAATTTTTTTCTGGTTAAGTTTATACTGTTTATATTCTCCCTCAAGCAGTAATAGCAAAATTGAATTTAATCTAGAGATTTTCATACAACCCATGTCCAAAACCAAAATCCTCCTCAGTAAAACAAATGAAGCAATGTTGTAAGACAGGATTCATGGTTACCAATTTTTCATCAGATGGAAGTTTGGAAGCTAAGGAAGAAAGAAACCTGAGAACAATGAGCTCACTCTAGGACTGCAAGCACTACAAAATCTCCCTTCCATTTTAATTTTTTGTGTAATTAGCAAATATAAGTATTCAAACAAAATACAGCACATGGAAACCCCATATATTTACCCCGACCCTTAGCTCCTATATATGTAAAAAAGCCAATGCAGAATGATTTATCCCCAAAACATTTATCACAATGCTACCATGAGTATTCCATGCTACACAATTATTCCAGCCCATACCTGCAGGTCTCTCAGCTGATCTGCTGTCTTCCCTTTGAGGCAGAGCACGAGTGCCAGACATGCATTTAAGTCCTCCACAGAAAGGCTACTGACCTAAACCAAATGAAAAATGACACATTATCTGAATTATCTGAATTATCTGAAGGCTCTGAAGAGGAGCTTTCTGAATATTGGATCCTCTTGCCCAAGCACATCAAACCTGGCACACTGACCTCATGTGATGGTGACCACCATGAATGCATCACCTAGGAAACCACACAGGGAACAAAATACTTTATTTCATATAGAGTATCTCAATAAATAAGTGAAACCGTGATAAATTAAACTGTTTATTAATTAAACATATTAAACATATGTTAATTAAATGGTGATAAATCTTCATATTCTAATAGGAAAAATGCTTCAAGTATGTTAAAAGGTAGGCACATGATATGTATCTTGCTGTCTTGAAACTGCAAGATATGAAATGATGTTTATTATCTTTGAAACATTTTCAATTTGTATTCTATTACATGAAAACTAAAGGAAAAAAAAGACTTATATGGATCATTTGTGTAATTCCCATATGTACTTCCTCAATGTGTCATCTAAGTTTGAGTAAACACATGAAGGGAAATGAAAGGAAAAGTCAGGGAGAACTTGTTTTCATGTATCACACACCAGTAAAAATCTGTTATTGAGGAAACTGAAGTCTAAAAAGCAAAACAAAAGACAAAATGCAGTTCAGTTTAAGTACAAGTGAAGCTGAGCTTATCAGATTAGATAAATGCATAATTTGCTCATCCTTAGAGAGGAAAATCTGCTTGTGAGGTCACCATTAGAAATGTGGCAAGTACAGACAATATATTAAATACCAAAAAGTAAATAATGAAGCAACATTGCATTTAATCCTGTGTCTGTTTTCATTACAATTGAGGTAGCCTGCATGCTGCCAAGGATTTGGAATTGTAACAGAAGTGCTAACTAATGATCCCCTATTACTCAGAATTTAACAAGGAGAGCCCTATCCTCAATTCTGGCTTGAAGATTAGCAGACTGACAAGAAGGCCTGAAAAAGCAGTGAGAGCTGACTAATATTTATATTGTCTGTTTGCACAGACTGCATAGTCACCTGAGGGAATGACTCCTTTTGATGACACAAAGGAAACACAAAAGGAGCAACTTTAATTTACAAACAGGTCCCAAAGAAGAGGGGAAACCCCTCAGTTCAAACTCTCTCTGCTAGACTGCCCAAGGGGTTTTGTCATGGGCATGTGAGAGTTACAATCAGCTACCAAAAACCCCAAGTATTTCTTGAACAGGATGGTGCATGCTGAGTGGAGTAATTAAAAATACTGTCATGCAGCACTATTATACTTGATCAGCTATGCCTACAGTAAGGATTAAGAGAAATGCCTGGCACAGGGTAGCAAAGCCCAGTTTATCTGTCCTTTGCACTTATCAGGGCTGACAGCTGAGGAGAAAGCAACTGTCCCTCTTACCTGCATCATAAGGTAGGCCAGCAAGCAGCAGAATGCTGCAACAGGTGCCTCCAGAGCCTGCAGCTCTTCCATGCCATCCTCAATGTGAAAGCAGGCCAGAAATGTAAGGTACCGCTGCTTCTCCACATCAGGCCCTTTGGCAAGCCACAGTGTTCTCAAATTAGGGGTTCCACCTACAGAAGAAATCCATTATTTTATTTTGGCAGCAACAAGATAAGACATGTCTGCTTCATTACAATCTGAAAGGAAATGACTGCTCTGGCAGGAAGGGAAATTAAATGCTCTCGGCACTTGCCAGGACCACAGAGTCAAAAATAAAATGTATTTGACAAAACTTGCATTAAAAAAAAAAAACGGCCAGTAATTTAAACAAAATTTATTGAATATAGGCATGTTTGAGCAGAGTGGACTGAATTCAACCCTCACAATAACAGACAACCTTGAGACAGCAGGCAAGGGAAAAGTTTGCCTGCAAGAGTGCTCTTGCCCTTGGGGATGCCCAGCATTACTTGGAGCTCACTGCAATACAAGAGTGATTCAGCAGAGAGCCAGCAGGTCTGCTCTCCTCTCTGCCCCAGCTGGCACAGGAGGGGGCCCTGGAGGATGCTCCCATGATCTCCACGATGCAGTGAACACCCCTGCCACTCCTGGTGAGCAGGCACTGCTCTGCAGCAGTCCCAGCTTGGGAACAAACACCAGGGCAATCTGGGATTTTTCACTTCCTAGGCTACTGTATGAAACACTGTTGCAAACACACACAAAAGAACTGTCGTCAGTTATGAATAATGGATCTTTCCAGACTTTCTCTGGTATCATTCACGCCTGTCTCTAGATCCTTAATATTCACCCCATGCTGCCATCTCCCAGCTTGTGACATGTGTGGGCTAATGCAAAATTTGCTCCTCATTTAAATTACATTTAATCTGTTATCAAAATAAACACCAATGCACGTGAAATAACAGAACAGCTAACTGGTTATGCCTGAGAATCTCAATAAAAGACAGAATTGTACCCTAAAGTATGGCTGCTGCTGTAGTTAAATAAAACGAGGTGTGAATTTTAAATGTGCACTAATTAAGCTACATTTGGTAACACCTCTTCCTTTTTTATGTGACATGCAGCAGCTGCAGACCAGTTAGGAACACTTGGTGATAATAAATGGTTAAAGTGACAAGGTGCTGAAATCTGCATAGATGATGTTTATTTAGCCAGGAAAGCCCATTAACCAAATGGTACTAATTCTTTGGAGAGGAGGAAACAAGGAGAAAAGTTAGTATTTTCTTTCTTTATCTCCCTGATGGATGTTTCCTTTACTATTTTTAAGGCTAGCTCTCCTGTCAAAAGTTTTAACCATAAAAGGAATTACTATCATAGAATCCATAAGTTTCTAACCTTATTTCTAAGAGAAATGTATTATTAAGGAAAAAACCCCAATTGCTTGATTGGAGGTGGAAATGCAGGTAAGAGATAACACAAATAGCAGCAGTGAGTGGGCAGTACAGACATGACTGGTTTTGATATTGCTAATTGCTGCTTTAAAGAAAAAAAGAACAGTAGAGACCGACTTCCAGGAAGAAAATCAAATATAACATGCATGAAACCAAAACAAAGCCAACTTTTCCTACCAAGCCTAAGCAACCCTGATGTGTGAGACAATGGGAAAACTCAAATAGTCTTGATGGTTTCTACACGAGAGATATGCCAAGAACCAGTTAAAAGGAAAGTTCTCTTTTGCATTCAGGGCATACCTAATAACAGAAATCCTTCTTTCTTCAGAGTAAAACCATTAACTATGTCAATATTCAAGATTATAGATCTATATTGAGAGAGCTCAACAAAAAATTCAAGACATCTCTTCCACAAACAGTTTTGTACACTTTCAGAAACATCTACTCGAGCCTGGGAAAAAAAGGTACTGATAATTTATGAGTTATTTACTCTGGGAAAGAAAACTTGATGCTGCCTCCTTTTGGAACACACCAACAAAAGGTGCTTTTTTCTGAAGGGTTCTCTTCTTCCAGTAATAAAACTCCATGTAACACTCAAGACTAACATATTATACCAAATGAAAGATAAGTAAAACAGAGAAACAAATATCCTAAAGTTTAATGACAGTCCCACCATACAGTAGATCTAAGATTCATCTACTGTAGAGCCTCAAAATGTTCTCTGCTTTAGGTACATCTCACTACACTATTTACAGTAACCAGAAAACATTTCTGAAACAGAAATTTACTTGGATAGGCAGGAGAAATATTTTATTTTATTTTCTGCACATGTCAATATATTTACTAAATTAATCTATGAAACAACCAAAACTGAGTTACCAAAGGAAAACACCCCAAAACGTATTTCTATGTACCTAACTGAAATATCTTTTCTATAAAGACTAGTAATGATAAAAATATCTGTTAGGGTTGTAGGAAACACAATTTCCCATGGATTACACAACATAATTACTCTCAACAAGCACAAAATTGTGTGAAAATCATATTGAGCACTATGTGAACTGAGTCCCCAGGAACCTCAAGAAGAGGAGCTTTAAAAAGATCTCCATGGAGGTGAGATACTCCCTGTCTAAACACAAAAACAGACAAAAAAACCCCAAAATGGACAAATCCCTTTTTACCTTTTTCCTTTATACTCACACATTCAATACCATTATCATCTAGAAAGCAGCATGAGAAACAAAAGCACTTCAGGGGACTACATAAACATTTCTTTCATCTGTCTGAACTTCAATAATTGATTTATTGATATGCAATACAGGCAAAAGTTGTGGAATGCATTAATTCTATGATATCATTTAACCCAACACTTAAACATTAAGGATTTCTTTAGGATCCTCCTTTAGGATTTGGTATTTAATTTTTAAAAAAAGCTAACATTCAGTCTATCACTGCAACCTTTTCAGATGCAAGGCACTTTTGCTGTTTTATACACACAAAAAGTTAGTAGGAATTCTACTTTTTTTTTCAAGATGAATGCAAAATTTTAAGTATTTATCATTATGTACCCCTACAGTTTAAAGTTCATAGTTTCTTTAGACTTTTTCATCTAAATCAAACTAGAAAAGAGTCAGGATTTTCCATAATTCTCAGTACAGCTCTAAAGCAGTTTTGATGACCAGGTTATCAGTTCTTTCAAAAAAGATAAAGAACCTTCCCAAATTAACTGCACTTTTGATATTTCAAATAGGTTTCTGGTAAATTTTTTTTTTTGTCTTTTTGAATAACCTGATCTTGATTGACAGCCTTGAACTCTAACTTCCTAAAACAACTTTAAATTTAGCTCTAAATATGACCTCTGTCTGAAAAATGTGATGTGCTGTTGAGAACCTTATTTGGTGAATTAGAAAGTCATGCCATGGAAAATCAAAGATGCATGAGCGAATGTAAGGCATACAAATATGGACTGCAAAAATTTTAGAAAAATATTTGTCTGCTGAAGGAATGACAACAGAGCACTAAAAATAAACACTAAAAGGGCCTCCTCCCATTTTTTGATAGTCTGCTTGAACAGCCTTTCATTACTGAGTTAGTAAAGATTATATCTGAGAAGATTCTGTTTTTATAAACTCCACTTGTGTGGTTGCTATAAACAAACACTCTTAAAATCCTGTTTATTGTCAACATGAAGGTGGGTTCTATGTGTTGTATGTTTGCAGAGCTACAGAACCAAAGCACATGAATTAAATGGATTCCTCTCCAGAAAGGGAGGAAGGAAATATCCTGTCTGGGATGGAAACTTTCAACAATAAATACAGTATATCTGCCAGACAATTTGAAATGTAACTGCATAGGTACAGTTTATACCTCGTTGAGTTCTGTTTCCTTGTTTTGCAGCATGTTCACTGTATGCTGAATGAAGCACTTGCACAGGACAGACTGATCAATTTTTACTCTGCATATTCATATTCCATTTGGGAAATTTCACAGCAATTTCATGCTATCATAAAGCAAATCAGATAATCACCCTCCTAATAGAGTGTCAGGGTTACTGGACAGTGAAAGGACTGTATACCATAGAAAAACTCATTTGCACTTTGCCTATATAACCTATTTCTTCTCAAACAGCCCTTTAAAAAGGATTTTGAAAAGGCTGATATCTAAAAAGCAACTGGTTTTCCTTCATCTTTGAATTCAAAGACTCTCATTAAATATATGAGTTTCAAATATTAATATAAATGTGAAATTTTTGGATGCTAAAAAGAAAATTTACTATTAATTTACAAAGAAGTGTCTGCATTTCAGCTTCTGAAACTGGATTTAGACCAGATCAGCACAAGGACTATGGCAGAAGGCTCTGGATGCCAAGGGAAGATGTGCTGGCAATTACTCTCCAAAAGCTGAGTAGATTGTAACTTTTCTTACCAAGATATCAGTGGTATTGTACATCAGTGGAACAAACACATTTCATGTGAAAGACCAGAAAAACCTCTGAGCTGCTGCTCCTTTTGATAACAGATGACAGAGAGCTGTGAGAACAAGGATGACTACAACTGCATGGACAATGAACACTCAGAACAATTTTCACCCTGACAAAACAAAATTGTTTACTTCCCATCCTAAACTTATACTGCATGACACAATTGTGTGTGTATATATATATATATATATATTTATATATTTATATATATATACACACACAATTATATACAGTGCTCAGTCTTTTCACTGAAATGTATGTTCCTCAAAAATGTAACATGTTTCTTGTAAGTCTAATTTCACCAAGAGTGTTCATTAATGTGGTTTTTTACCAAAGGAAAGAAGGTAAAAACACACAAAACACGTAAGGATTAAGAGAGTAGAAACAGCTTCATGGAAACAGATAGTCCTTTTTAGTTTTTTTAATTAAAAAGCTGGAATCTTTCTCTGGGTTGTCAGAGATGATCTAAAAATGACTCTTTTTTCCATTTTCCACTATTCTCATTAACACAATCTGTCAAACAGATTAATAGATGAGTTTTAATATGGCCCTACACACCACTTATCTGGGCCTCAGAGCAATATTTAGAACTTCTAAGAAATTGTCTGCATTTTAGGACTGATGTTTGAATTAGCACTGGGTTTAACAAGACCCAGCAACAACATCTATTTCAAAACTGAATCCCATTATAATTAATAATTATAATTAGTAATGGTAATTAAAAGCAACTACAAGCATGCAGCTCTGTAGCTCCTTGTTCTCCACAGCCATCCTGGATTCTACATCAAACACAGGATGGATTGCCCAACCTCATTTCAGTGAAGTGACTCTTTCAGTTCAGATTTCTTCACATTTTTACTCTACCTGTCACAGAAGGTCGTACAGGCTGCACCAGGTCTGGCTGCTTGAGAAGATTTCCAGAATAAACAAACCACTCCTTTACCACAAAATAGATGTCATCTAAAAGAGACAGAATTAGATTGAGCAAGTCAAATGCAAGCATTGACACTAGTGCAACAGCTGGAATCAGCTGTGATCAGGATTCTACAGTAATAGAATGATGAATTCTTGATGACTTGTTTGCTCAGTTTTAGAAACAAACCAGGAAGAAAATCGTTTTGGTATCTTTATGACAAATCATCAGAACAAATAAAGACAGTTTCAATTATGCACTATAAATGTGAGTTTGGGCTGGGGAATTGCAATCCCAAATGCAAGCACAAGAGTTGTGCAGAACATTCTCCAGCAGGTTTAAGCCTCCCCACTGCAGGGCAGCTGAGGAAGCTGTGGAGGCACGTGGCACAGCTCAGGGACCTGCAGGAGCCACCTCAGCCACACAGTGCTTTATATGATTCACCCCCCAATTGCCCTGACATTTCCTGTGTCAGGGTTTGAGCCAAAATCTTCCTCCCTGATGGCTGTTGGAAAGCTGGCAGCAATGGAGCCATCCCACCACCAGATGCAGAGCTTTTACAGCCCACTGCTCCTGACCTTTTATCAAGCATAAAGGAATATTTTATACATAACACTTCAAGTGGCTTTCCTAGTGCCTAACCTCAACCCTGCTCAGCCCCCCTAAAGATGCCCCTTAAATTAAAAATTTCACTACAGGAATTGTGCATCTAACTATTTGATGCTTAAAAAAATCCAAACAAACTAACCATGAGAAAAAAAATACACATTTAAGAAGTTTTGAAATGCAGGTTATCCAATTTACAATAGTCAGCTCAAAATCATTCCAATACAAGTCTGCACTAAAAGAAAACCAAACAAACATAGAATCCGTGCTACTATCAGTGGTGTTTTGCATTCTGTCCAGATTTTTGCTTATGGTAGCCATGTCATAGTGCCCTAAATTTCCACTGTCTGTAGTCTGGTAAACAGAATGAATTAAAGAGGTTTAACTAGTCCTGGGCACTTGGAGGAGTGTTTTCAAACATTTTCTTTTTTTCCTTCCCTTGTCCCTTTCCAGAGTCACAGAATTGCATCTCTAATTTCTTCCAGCTTTCAACCAATACTGAAGCCACTATCCTTAAAAAATTCCTGACTTTTATCACCAATTCCAATCTCCCTGAAATTTATTGCACAAGTATTTTTGATGCCATGCTGTGAACCCAAAGCAAAAACTACCCCTAGATTAAAGCCAACAAAACAAATCTTTCCAACACTGTCCTTTCCTTGTCCACCCAAAAAGGTTTTGTCACTCATTTCCTGATCTCACCCACAGCTCAGTGCTGGAGGGAACTGTTGACATGAATGAACAAGTAGTGTGCTGTGGTGCAAGGGCAGAAATTCCTCAGATGTATTTCTAGTGTCAGGGGGAAGAGAAGGGAAAAAGAACACAGCAAAATCTGTTTTACAACCCTGCTTCTTCCTTCCTTTCTTCCCCATGGACCTGCAGCACAAACTCCCAATAAAGATGAGGACCTGAAGAACCAACACAAGGACTATGAGGGACAGTGTTACACATGGCTTGCCTTGCTTATCTGTTCAAAACCAGATGACATTAAAAATAAAAATGCCTATACTAGAGGGAAAAAAGCCTTACACTGTACATTCCAGTAGCTGAATAGTCACATCTTGAGTATAAATCACTGTCTATGATAATGCTATTTCATGAACAAAACCCTCCAATTAAAGAACCCAAAGTCATTTTCAGAGGCATTCTGATGTTTTAGCATTTGGTTTTAAGATTTAGTGTGTGGATTACTCTGCTTTATTCAATTTATTCAGTTCACTCAGACTCCTAAATTTTAGCCTGGTTTCTTAAGGAGGCAAACCTAATACAATTAGGACATCTGTCTTATAATTAATTCATGGATGCACTGCTCTGTTTCAACTAAATCTGACAAAGGAGAAGTGATTTCAAATGGATTAAAGTCCTAAACATTTTGTGAAACTGGAGACTCAGCTGACAGAGGGATCCTATCAGGGCACCTACTGAAAGAAAGGCAGGAAAGTCAACTTACCTGTTGTAGCCAAACAGACTGAATGGAAAATCAATACACAGAGAGTTGTAGAAGAGCTAGAGATGAAAGAAAAGGTAGCAGAGATTTGGGAAGGGCAGGAAGCAATAGGGAACATGCTTAGGAACACCATATACTGCAGTTGTCAAGGGCAGGAGGAGAAGTTAAGATGGTATAAAGAAGCATGGAAATAGAAAAACTTTCCTGGTGGGGAGCACTGCTCTTTATGAGTCCCACAACTCACAGAAGAACTTATAAAAAGTGTCTTGATTCTGAATACCAGTGAGACATTATTTTTTACATCAACCATTGAAAGCATGCACAGCAAAAAAGAGAATAGAAGGAAGAGAATAGATAGGAAATCTACAGTTTAATTCTTTTAAAGTTTGTGAATGTGGGTGCAGGACATAGCACCACATCAGCTGAGTGCTTTTCACTATTATAGTCCATTAGTAACAAATGTATATTACTGTTCACATAAACAGCCCAATAAATAGAGCTGAAAGAGAGGTCCTGCAAACTGACAGCTTATCTGCATACCAAGAACAAAATGGAGGTATGATTTCTAAATGTCAACCCTCCTGGCATGGAAATGTCTCGGGGAAATTTTCTTGCTAATTTTTCAGACTTTTTTCCCCACAATACATATAAAGAATATCACCAACGAATTGGAAAAAAATAGCAGTTCCTTTGTTTAAAGAGATTCTGAATGACCTGTGAAAGCACTGCTTAGGCAGCCTAAGGAAAGCTTCAACCATGTGCAAACCATGAGACAGCTGGAAAACTCTGTTATGTGTGTTCCCCTATACCTGCAACAATGCCAACTCTCCTGAGCAGTCGCTGGTGACAACTGGCAAAAATTCTGCTAATGGACTGTTTTTGACAGTGTCAAAGCAAGGATCAGTCTGGCCTAATGTTAGAACTGGGAGTGATGCCAGGACTTCGAGGAGCTGGCCACGGGCTCAGGCTACATTACATAACCTCCTAATTGGCAATGGACATGCAGGTGCAGGTATTTCCATGGACTCTGCTAGTGCCAAAACCTGCTGGCTTTGTTCTGAACTCTTTGCACAAGAAAGCTTGGCTGGCCTATCAGGGTGTATTATTTACTGTTATTTTCCCCTCCTACTTGAATTTTTCCAAAAGTACTTTTTCTCAGAAAGATGCTAAAGCGTTGACAACTTCTATCACTGTATGTAGTATTTCACATATTGATCAGAAATGGCTCAATAAATTATAAATGTACTTTTGAAATACACAGGCAAGAAATGCCATGTTGTCAGAATCCCCATCAGCCCCTTATTTATTTCTGTAGGGTCAAAAATAAGGCTGTGATTCTCTGTGATTTACACGAGTAAAGGTACACGGGTGCTCACCATACCCCCAACTACACCAAAGGCAATGTTACACAAGCAATTCTTTCAGCAGCACTGCTGCCTCTTACAGACAGGCACTGATCTGCTCATTCCCACTCCCTGCCATTCCCTCGGGCTCTTTCAGCACAGATGTTTGAGGCTACACAGAGCCAGCTAGGGAAACAGAACCAGGCTCCTTACCTGACTACAAGCAAGGCAGGGAAGAGACACAGAGGGCATTCTGAGTTTCTCAAACAGCTGCACAAACAGCTGCACCAGCACAACTGAGACAATGCACAGGGATTGAAACGAGTGGCTGTGCAAGAGAATTATTGTGGCAAAAGCAACACTGATCCCACTCTGGCTTCAGGCAAAGTGGCATGGTATGGGCCAGTGGTTTCAAAGGATATGACATCCTGCTCCTTTGGATTTGGGGGTCTCTTAGGCACCCTTGGAAATCACAACCTAGACAGTCAAAACTAGCAGCCTCTTGTTTCAGAGTAAGGCAAACAGTTTACATTAGCTTTAACCTGCTCTTACTAGAACTGTAACCACTGCTTTTACTAAATATTGGCTGCTTTGCCAATTAACAGTAAATGAGCATATCTGCAAACTGCCAAGAGGTCTGTTTTCACCATAGTTTAACTGATGCTACTGATAAGTAGTAAAAGAGAGGATCACTAACACATGCACCACACTGCAAACTGGAACACTGTAGAGTCACTGGAGTCAGCTTTGAATGTGCTACATCAGCAGCTGTATAATGGGGGCAGACTCCACAGGGACTAACTGAATTGGTTGTCTTGTTCCTGTAAGCTCTTCTTAAATGCTAATCCAAAGTGATTCTACATTATACCACAGAAGTGTAGACTGCTTCTTCCCAATCTATCCCTTATCAAATTATAAAAACCAGTCAACTTGACCTCATCTGAGGGAAACTGGCAAAAGATTCTACTTACTTTGTAAAGAACAAAACCTCCCTGTAGGCCTAGCAGTGAGTCCTTAAAAAGATAATGATTATACATACTTATGCATTCCAATACAGACTGTGACTAATAATCTACACTCTTGATTTAGAAGCAACTATACACTGGAATAAAGAAAACAACCCATGAACTACTAGGAAGTGACATGGTTAAAGCAGTTAGAGGTAGATACATGCACTGAAAATGCAGATTTAATAGAGGAACCAATGCAGACACAATCTACCTACCTTTCTGGAAGGGTTAAGGATTGGGGGTGTACTATGACTTACTTTAGAAAATTATCTCTGGAATTGGAAGCCTAAACTGAGAATAAATATCACATGCTATCTGTGGTTTTACTCTAAAATCAATTCCAAAAGAAGACAACTGTCACATTAAAATTTTATTTTCAATATGACTATAAATAAATGTTTCTGTATTTCAATTCTAATCTTCTTTGAGTACTAAAACCACTGTAACACAAATGCTAACCTGCCATCTTGCAGCAACAATTGTTAATTAGGAATTTTGGTCTGGGTGTTTCTGAAAACATCAATGAATATCCTGCTGTTTAGATGAATAAGTAAAACCCAACCAAGTTATAATTATCTACAAAATTTGGAGGCAGTACACCAAAAAATGAAAAATGACAGATGTGCATGGTTACTGCTGAGATTTTTGTTATTCTCTCCAAATTGCTATGTAAACTCTGATTCAGTTTTTCCTATTATGGCACAACTCCAACCTCTGGCTGCTGAGGGAAGTAATGCACTTAATTACCTTTTTGTACCTTTCTAAGCAAATAGTTTGAATATTAGGTTTGATGGCGGTGCACTTTCATCAACAAAATGTAAAGTGATTACCAAGGAGAAATCAACACATTCAAAAGAATAAAAGTTCAGTACACTTTTAATTTTCAACTCACTGGCTGAAAGACACTGTAAAGATAACACTTAATTAATGGAAGTCTTAGGAACATGAGATTGGTCCAAGGATGTGAATAAAGAACTCTCTGTCTCCAAGGAGATGAAGGCAAGCACAGATATAAGAACCTGCTACTGAATCTGTTCATACCACTGGATAAGGAAATGGTATTTTCTACCACTTGGATGAAAGAACTAATCATTGCTGGCATGACTACTCACATTTGTATTATTACAGTAACTGTATTTGACTGGTCTGAAAGTTGCAGACTTAAAATCAACAGAAGGTAAAACTTGAACAGTGCATTACTGTTCTGTAAAAGTGGATTACAAGTCACTAATTCCTCCAGAGCCACACTTATCCAACCACCATTAGGTTTCACATACCCTCAAACCTTCAAAAATCTCCTGAAGATCACTGTTTTGCTCAATCTTTTGATCATTAACAACTTTCACCACTTCTCATTTAGCAAGGAAAAAAGCTCCAATTTTTAAAAATCTCTTTAAAAGCACTGAAATGGAACAGCATGTAGAAAAAGCCCCACAATTCCACTCTGCCATTTCCCCTTACTTTCACAAGAAATACATTGCAGAGTTTTTATCCTAAATGCATTTTCTAGCCCAAGTGCTGACAGAGCCACAGAAGCAATGAATTTAAGAGTTCATAATTCAAAACTGAAAGGGCACCTGTGTAATGGTGTAAGGAGTTTAACCCTTACCTTGTCCACATTCCAACAAGATGGAATAGACGTGCTGGCGAGCAGGGCGGTAGATGAGTGCCTGCCCAGGAATCTCTGTATCACAGTCATCCTCCAGGGAGTTGCTGCAGTCAGTCTCTCCATGACTCAGGATATTGAAGATCACATAATTTTCAGATTGGATATGCTGCTCTTTAGCTAACTGCTCAAAGAAGGAAGAAGGCATTACCTCCAAAAATAAGACTCAAAAAGTAATAAAATGTGTTCAGTGTTTGAGGAAATGGGTATTTCTCTATCAGCAGAAATGGGGGAATAGCCAGGGAGGGAACAAGTGCTCTTCCAAATAACACCAGTAGAGCATATTTTCAGACATCCATCTTTTTGTGGACAGGAATTTCCAGGAAAACCATCATTGCCTTTCTTACCCCCTACTTTAATTCTTAAAATTTAGGAGATTGAACAACAGTTTTCTAGAATATAATTATTCTTAAAATTAATTCTGAGTTCCAGCATAGCTGCCCTCCTGAAAATATATCTTCTTTCTTTAAACAGTGAGTGAAGGCATGACAAAAGGCAAACTTTTAATTTTATTGCAAGATGAACTATATAAGACAGCCGAATTTCTTGCCAGACCTGACTTGGTGTAGTTTATATTCTGGTAAAATTAGAATACTTAGCCACCCTTTTACTTTGCAATTGTTCTTTCACTGTGAGAAGAAATGCCATGCTTTCTGTGTACAGTGCCAATCAACAGAGCACTTACACAATAAATTAAAGGTTTCCCTGCAAGAAATACTTCAATATTCCTAATATGTATAAGCAATGTATATTGTTTATACTTTATACATATATACTTATATATATAATATATACATAAGTACATAAGTATATAAAAGTATATACTTTTGTATAAAATAAAAACAGAGCATCAAGTAGCCCTAAGCATGACTTTAAAGAAGCACTGAACTATTTCACAGAAACCAGCCACAGATATGAGATCAGCAACCAGGCCAGTTTATTGCAATTTGCCAATAATCTACACATCCTTATGCACTGAAAAAACAACATGCTGATTTCAAAAGTACTGCTGTTTTCAATGTCTATATCTTGAAAAATATTTCTGATTCATACCTACAATCAGCTAGAAGGTTTCTCTGAGAGAAACAGCAACATGAGGCTATGCCCTCCTGGCTGGAATTGAGCTTGGGGTGCCATTTATGTGCAGTTCAGACAACGTGCAAGGCAAGAAGAACTACACATGGGTCTCAAAATACAAAGCAAAGCACACACATTACATACACAAATATTTAAACACTTGTAACAAAAACAAAAGAGAAGTTCAAATGTCTGACATTTTGACTGTAATTTCCATGGCCCAGGGACTGCCTTCATGTAGGATTCATGCAGCAGCAGTGAGGCATTCTTCAGTGGAGTTTCTAAACATTATTATTTTATTAGAGCAGTAGCTCAGCATGATACTTCAGAACTCCAACCCTTCAAATTAAAGACCAAGCCAAGAAATAATGACCACTTGTCATAAAGACCACATGGTACATTCTCTTAAGGAATAAGGATATTGCCACTATTTTCCTGGCCATAATCCAACCTAGATAATTGAATTCTGGCTTTTTTTTTCCTTGTGCTTCAAGCTGAAAGTGTATTTTTCAACACCTTATTATGATGCATAGCTGTTGATTTTTTAAAATATCTTATTAACTACATATAAACTGAGTATCTATTTAACTGCAACAGTCAAAAGTGATATGTATTATACCTATGTGTGATCAATACAAAAGCCCAAATACATTTACAGTTTAGCTGAAATAACCACTGCACAGGTTACAATGCAGTTATGAAATGTTTTATAATCTTTTTAGAAAGGAAAATGTAAATTATATTATTACTTTAGAGTAATATGAGGAAACAGAAAAATAGTTTTAAAGAAAATGTTCAAGATAAGTGAGAGAAAAAAAAAAGTTCTTCGTTTGAAGTCTATAAGGTCCTAATAAAATAGGGAGTAACAGATGGCTAATATAGGGTCTAAAATACACTTCCTTGTATAGATTTTTTTAAAAATCTCAATATGTTATCTTAATTGCCACGAATTTACAGAATTGTACTCTAGACTTACTACTATTCCATAAACTCTGATGCAAGGTAGCACATTTTCTATTTTCCAGGTATGCCTCCTGAAGCTAATACATCCAGTTTCCCAGAGTGACTCAATGTGCCAATGACCCATCTCACCCCAACACCAGTGCACCCTGTGTGGGATGCATAGCTAAAACTCGGGGGTTTTTTGGGGTTTTTTTGCTTTTGCACAAGCAAATTTAAATCAATAGGATTGATGTACCCATTACTACCTTCCACTAACTAGTCGTGACAATAAAGTGATCACTAAGCTCTAAAAAACAAGTTACCTGAAAGATTTCTTTATCTGGACAGAAAGCTGATTGTTCTTGTTCTGGATGGGACATTAGACAATTTGCTAGATAGGGAGGAATCCATGGAGAATACTGCCCAGGCAAAAGGTAGGAGCTCACTCCTCTGTAAAGTAATGTCTTGTCTGATCCCAGAGGTAGAATCTCTTCCAAGGGTTTCAGGCTGCTGTATGAGCATGGCATTCTTGAGATGTAATTTGCTACAAATTGCATTATACTTGCTCTTCTGCTCATTCCCCAGCAGGGACTGGCGCTTAAACACCTTTGCCAAAAGCCTTCCAACATGCTTTCTGGAACAACATCATTGCCAAGCAAGCAGGCAAAGAGAGGAAGGTGGTTCAAACTAATACCCAGGGAACTGCAGAGCACTTCTCGAGAGTACATGACAGTGACCAGCCCCTCCAAACGGAGGTTCTCAACGGAAAAGTAGGGACATGTATTATAGATGAGGTAGTCACTATCTTGCCCCAGAATTCCCATACACTTGTGCTGCAGACCATAAGCAGCCACCTCAAAGTCTGCCTCTTGCAACGTGCAGACTGTTTTTTGACCAAGTGATTTCAGGGCATAACGTGTAAAAGTAGGCAGAGCTGAAGGAAGAACAAACATGTCCCTCCCTGGCTGCTTCTTTTGAGTCCTGAGAAACAGAAATAATCTGCTTATGTCGTCACTATTCTTCTTCCTCCGTTTGACCCACTCATCTCTCTTTTTCTCTTCTACCACCCCGTCGAAGAAAAACACCAACTCGATACCAGCTGCCGTAAAAGCACTGATAAAATTCTCCAAAACGGCAAGGTACTCCCGCCACTGGCCACCACCCACCCAGAACTCGGGGGTGTACCAGCGCCTGACGCAGCTCATAGCATCGACTGCGATCACAGGAGGGCGGTCAGGGTGCTCAATGCGATGCTTCTCTGCCATTTCTCTCAGATCTACCGTTTGGCACGCATTAGGGCACACGTTTGACAAAAACGCCTGCAAGCCTCTAATACCCATGGTAAATCTCCGAAATTCACAGCAGTCTGAAAAGAGAAAAATAAAAGCAACGTTCTAAAGCGCTATACTGGGAAACAATGAAATTTTACAGTAATATTTTTAAAAGCTGCTTGGAAACAGAAGTGTTACTTTTTTTTTTACTTTTACTGATAGCTTATTGCCGTATCCCGGCTTTTAACGATATGAAACAGTTTACTTCCCATCAGCAAATTTAATATAAGTACTCATTCATTTTCACTTTCGCTTCTGTTTTTTTTTTTATCAGTCTCATGAGTATGACCAAACAAAATTCACAGAATCATTGAATGAGTAAGGCTGGAAGGAACCCGAGTCCAACCCCCTGCTCCAGCAGGGTCATCCCAAAGCACGCGCACGGGATTAGGTTCGGACGGTTCCCGAGTGTCTCCAGTGAGGGAGAATTCGGGTTAACAGTGTACAGAGAAGTACATAGTACCAGGAAAACAAGGGTAGAGGGGTTTTCCTTTATTAAAAAAATATACATGCTTACGGTACTCGAAAGGGAAAGAAAGGAAACGGAGTTTATATATTGAGGATAGCCTTTAACAGCACTCCCGAATCCTATCAGTTAAAGAGGGAGCTCTGAATACCACCCTCGTGCATCACAGTTCGGGTTGGAAGGGGCCTTTCAGGACCTCGCAGCGTGCGGGGACCGCTGCGCGCAGCCCCGACAGGGCCGAGCCCCC